>VMDO01030297.1:0-21486 GCA_007922755.1 Pedetes capensis | reverse complement strand
AAATGAATTGAAACAGTGGCTCCAACAATGGGCTTAAACAAAAAAAAGATAGTATGCCTGGCACAGTGTGGAGAGGTGTTTTGCTCTATTGTACATGGGGTGGCTATGAGTCAGACCCCACTCAATGGCACCTAACAATAACAAACAACAATCTCAAGTGGTTCCCTAATGTTATTCAGAAATCATACTGTATTACCCTGATGTTTTCATTGTCCCACTGTAGTAGAAGACTATTCATTCTTTTATACTCTCTGTCTTCTCAGATCTCCAGTTTCTCCTTCTCCTCCCCCTTTTACTCTTCTCACTCTGGGCTGTGTTAGCTAAATGGGCTGAGCATGTTCCTGTGATGTCTGCAGAAATTCTTAGGGGGAAATGCAGGCTTATTTGAGAAGGAAATAGATAATGTGAGGTGAATTGGAATGGCCTAACACAGATGTGCCTGCAGCCATAGCCCTGTGGAATCTGATCCCGGCAGATCTCGGAAGCTAAGCAGGGCCGGGCCTGGTTAGTACCTGGATGGAAGACCGCCTGGGAACACCAGGTGCTGCAGGCTTGGGAGAAGGACCTGGCAACCCCCTCCCAAAAATCAATCTGCCATTGAAAACCCTATGCACAGCAGAGAAGCACTGACAATAGTGTTTCCCCTGTTGTACAGAGGGTCGCTATGAGTCGGATACCGACTCAACGGCACCTAACAACAACAACAACACAGATGTGGCTAAAATCAAAGATGGGCTGATAGTATATGATGTAAGTTCCAGAGACATATGCTACAGAAGTGTGGCATTTTTATAATAATTATTATTTTAAGTTTGGTATTGCCTCAAAATATGAACACCTAAATTTGGGATCAATACATTTCAATGTTTAACTATTTTCCTTCTCAAAATCAAATTCCATTTTTGATCTAGTGAGGATGCAATGCAAATATTCACTACATTTGTACTTACTGATTTTCTATTACATTATCTGCCTTTGTAGAATTTACAGTCTATTTGAGGAGATAAGACAATTTATAATTTTGTAAGTTGTACAAATTAAGGAATGATTCAGAATGAAATATAGGAAATAAATGCCATAAATTCAGAGTGCTCTGGAAAGAGGAATATTTTAAAAATTTTGTCTTAAAGTGTATTTTTTAGAACTAGGCACAGTGGTGCACACCTGTAGTCCCAACTACTCAGAAGGCTGAAGTGGGAGGATCACTTGACCCCAAGTTTGAGACCAATCTTTGACACTCTCTCTTTCAAAAAGAAGAACAACTGTATTTTTTACTTGTGGATAACTTTTGATTGAATTAAAGCAGAAGATGATCTTAGCTGTCTTTTTTAAAGATTATTTTAGTCCATTCATACTTATACATATTTATGGGTTGTATTATGATAATTCCAAACACAAATACAATGTATAATGAGCAAATCAAGACAATAAGCATTTCCATTTACTCAAACATTTAATACTTTTTTGTGTTGGGAAACTTTGAATTCGTCTCTTCTAGTTATTTTGAAATATATAACAAATTATCATGGACTGTAGTTACCCTATTGTGTTATAGAACACTAGAACTACTTATACCTGTCTGCTTATATTTTGGTACCCATTATACAATCTCTATACCCCTTCTCTCTCCCCTTTCTAAATTCCAGTGAATACTATTCTACTCTCTACTTCTGTGAGATTCACTTTTTTAGCTTCCAGATATGAGTGAGAGCCTGTGGTATTTGTCTTTCTGTGCCTGGCTCATTTCATTTAATATAATATCCTCCAGTTCCATCCATGTTCCCACAAATGACAGAATTTCACTTGTTTCTATAGCTGCATATTTCATTGTATGTGTTTTCTTTATCTATTCATCCATTAAGGGACACCTAGATTGACTCCATAACTTGACTATAGTGAATAGTACTTTGATAAATATGAGAATCCAGATGTCTCTATGTGATTTCATTTCTTTTGGGTATATACCCACTAATGCAATTGTTATAACATATAGTAGGTCTTTCTTTAGTTTTTTGAGGAATGTCCATATCGTTTTCTATAACAGCTGTACTAATTAACATTCCTGCCAACAATGTATGAGTTCCCCTCTCTCTACACCCTTGCCAACATTATATTTTGTCATTTTTATAAGTCATTCTACCTAATGATTAGAGATATTGTTCATTTTTCATATAGTTATTATCTGTTTGCATATCTTTTGACAACTGTTTATTCAAGTCAAAACCCAGCACTATGTCAGTGCTTCTCTGCTATTCATTGGGTTTTCAATGGCTGATTGTTTCAGGATTGTTTTGAGAGTGGGCTGCCAGGTCCTTCTCCCATTTTTGTAGCACTGGAGATCAAACCTAGGGCCTCAGAGAGCACAGAATTGCACTCTGCCAATTGAGCTAAACCCAACCCTTGACAGATGGATAGTTAGCAAGTATTTTTTCCCATTCTATAGATTGTCTCTGTTAGTCAGCTTGTACATCACTGTGGCAAAATATGAGATAGAAACAAACTCATGGAAGTTTGTTCATTGGAGTTCACAGTTTAGAGGATTTCAGTCCGTAGAGGCAAGGCAGACATGGTGGCAGGACAGGCGATAGGGCCCATGTCAGAGAACTTTATGTCATAGCATATCAGGAGCAAAGAGAGCTACTAGAATTGGGGGCCTGACATAAAACCTCCAAAAGCCTGCCCCCAGTGACCTATCTGCAAAGCTAGGTCCCACCTTCCAAAGTTCCATAGTCTCCCAGGACAGTGCCACCAGCTAGGAACCAAGCACACAAACACATGATCTTTGGGGGATATTTTAGATTCAAACCATATGAGTCTCTGTACTCTGTTGATTGTTTCCTTTGCGTGCAGAAGCATCTTAGTTTAATATAATTCCATTTGTCTATTTTTGCTTTTGGTGTCTTGTCCAAAGCCTATGCTTTTGGTGTCTTGTCCAAAGAAATTTTTGCATATTTCAATATCTTGAGGTGTTTCCCCTATGTTTTCTTATAGTATTTTCATACTTTCAGGTTCTACATTTTAGGCCTTTCATCCATTTTGAGTTGATTTATTTTTCAGTACTGAGGGGTTGAACCCAGGGCCTTGTGCATGCTAAGAAAGTGCTCTGCTACTGATCCATATCCCCTACCCCCTTTTAAATTTTATTTTGAGACAAAGTCTCACTAAGTTGCACAGGCTGCCCCTGGCCTTGAACTTGCCATCCTCCTGCCTCACCATCCTGAGCCACTAGGATTACAGGCATGTGCCACAACACCAGTCCTGAGCTGATTTTTGTATAGAATGAAAGACTTATTTTTCTGCAAATATATATCCAGTTTTCCCACTACCATTTATTGAAGAGACTGTTCTTTCTCTAGTATATGTTTTTGGCATCTTTGTCAAAAATCAGTTGCCTGAAAATATGTGCACAAGTTTCTGGGTTCTTTATCCTATTTCATTGGTCTTTGTGTCTGTTTTTATGCCAATACCACTTCTTTACTTTCAGAATATGTGTGTGTCTTTACTGGTGAAGGCAGCATATGATTGGGTCTTATATTTTTACCTATTTGTCCAGGATAAATCTCTTAAAATTAGCATAAATTATTTATACAAAATAGCAGGCTTCTCTCACTCCATTACCCTCCAGTCTACCCTGCTCCCACATAGGGCCCCTTCTACCTTCATATCTTTCTTTTTAAAATCTAGATTCCATATATGAGAGAAAACATGCAGTATTTGTCTTTCTAATTCTGGTTTATTTTGCTTAATATGATGATATCCAGTGCCATCTTTATGGCTGAGTAGTACTCTATTGTGTATATATGTTACATTTTTGTTATCTATTTATCCACTTATGGATTATCTAGGCTAATTCTATCGCTTGGTATGATGATTAGTGCCTCAGTGAACATGGGCGTACAGGTATCTATATTATATGCTGACTTTTGTTCCTTCAGGTATATACCCAAGTGTGGTATAGCAAGATCATATGGTAATTCTATATTTGGTTTTTTGAGGAACTTGCATGCTGATTTCCATAGGGGCTGAAATAATTTACCTTCCCATCAACAGTGTGTAAATGTTCCTTTCCCTCTCTATCTTCCCAAACATTTGCTGTTTGTTTTCTTGATGATAACCATTCTGACCAGAGTAAGAAGTAATCTCAATGAAATTTTTATTTGCATTTCCCTAATGGCTATAGATATTAAACAGTTTTTCATGTATTTATTGGCCTTTTGTACTTCTTTTTGACAATATCTATGCAGCTCATTTGCCTTTTTATTGACTGGATTATTTCTTCTTTAGGTGTTTAATTATTTGAGTTCTTTATATATTCTGCATATTAATCCCCTGTTGGATGAATTGCTGGCAAAGAATTTCTCCAATTCTGTACATTCTGTCTTTATTATGGCAATTGTTTCCTTTCATGTGAAGATTTTTCTTTTGAGACAATCTTATTTGTCAATTTTTTTACAATGAAGTCTCACTATGTAGATCATTCTATCCTTGAAGTTGCAGTGATCTCTCTGCCTCAGTCTCCTTAGTGCTGAGATTACAGGTGTGCACTAGCATGCCCTGCTTTTTGTCAATTGTTTCTATTATTTCCTGGAATGTTAGAGTCCTTTTCAGAAAAATTTTGCCTATGCCTATATCTTAAAATGTTTTCCTGATATTTTCCTCTAGTAGTTTCAAAGTGTTAGGTGTTATGTTAAGGCCTTTGATCCATTTAGAATTAAATTTTATACAAAATGAAATAGGGATTCAGTTTCAGTCTTCTGCATGTGGAAATCCAGTTTTCCAAGCACCATTTTTTGAAGAGCCTGGCCTTTCTCCAATATATGTTTTTTTGGCAACTTTATAAAAAATCAGATGGCTGTAATTGCATGAGTTTATTTCTGGGTACTCCATTCTATTCCATTACTCTGCATGTCTGTTTCTGTGCCAGTATCATGCTGTTTTTGTTACTATGGCTCTATACTATAACATGAAATCAGGTATTGTGATGCCTCCAGCATTGTTATTTTTTCTTAGAATTGCTTTGGCTATCCAAGGTCTTCTGTGCTTCTACAGAGACTGAAAATAAAAGGTTAGCAAACAATGTACCGAGCATATGGAAACCAAAAAAAAAAAAAAAAAAAAAAAAAAAAAAAAAAAAAAAAAAAAAAAAAAAAAAAAAAAAAAAAAAAAAAAAAAAAAAAAAAAAAAAAAAAAAAAAAAAAAAAAAAAAAAAAAAAAAAAAAAAAAAAAAACCAAAGGATAGCTATACTATCTGACAAACTTGACATCAAACCTAAATTAATCAGAATAGACAAAGAAATCCACTACATATTAATAAAAATTAATTAAAATTAATAAAGAAAATTATCAACCAAGAGGATATAACAATAGTAAGTAAATATGCCTTGGGAGAAGGACCTGGCAACCCCCTCCCAAAAATCAATCTGCCATTGAAAACCCTATGATCAGCAGAGAAGCACTGACAATAGTGTTTCCCCTGTTGTACAGAGGGTCGCTATGAGTCGGATACCGACTCGACGGCACCTAACAACAACAACAAGTAAATATGCACCAAACACTGGTGTACTCAAGAGGACATAACAATAGTAAGGAAATATGCACTAAACACTGGTGCACTTAATTTTGTAAAACAAACATTACTGACCATAAAGGCACACATAGGTCAAAGAAATCAGAAAGGAATTATAAAAATTCCTACAATCAAATACCCTATGTGTCTGTCAGCTTGTGCTGTGGGGGCTTGCATGTTTCTGTGATGCTGAAAGATATGCCATTATTATTTCAGATACCAGCAGGGCCACCCATGGTGGACAGATTTCACCTGAGCTTTCAGAATAAGACAGACTGGGGAGAAGGACCTGGAAGCCCACTCCTGAAATGTTTAGCCATTGAAAATACTATGAATAGCAGAGAAGCATTGTCAAATATAGTGCCAGAAAATGAGCCTTCTAGACTGGGGAGCATTGAAAAAGTGACTAGGGAAGAGTTGGTTCCTCAAAGTAGAGCCAACCTTAATGGTGGGAATGTAGTAAAGCCCTTGGGATCTCCTTTTACTGATGTGGCATGACTCAAAGTGTGAAGTGGCTGCAACATTGGGCTCAAATATAAAAAGTGTGTGTGCATGGCACAATATTAGGTAGTGTTTTTTTTTTCTATTGTATATAGGGTCCCTATGAGTTGAATCTGACTTGATAGCACCCAAAGACAATAACAACAATCGAATGATAATGAAAATCCAACCTATCAAAACTTTGGAATACAGTAAATGCAGTTCTATGAGGGAAATTCATAGCTATGAGTGCCTACATCAAAACGTTAGGGAAGTCCAACTTTATGATACACCTTAAGGCATTTGAAAAACAACAACAAGCGAACCCCAAAAGTAGCACACAAAGAGAATTAATTAAGATCAAGGCAGAAATCAATGAAATGGAAACTAAAAAAGCAATACAGAGAATCAATGAAACCAATAATTGGTTCTTTGAAAAGATAAACAAGATTGACCAACCCTTAGCTAAACTAACCAGAAAAAGAGAGAACACCAAAATTAATAAAATTAGAGATGAAAAGGGGATCATAATAGCAGATACTAATGAAATACAAAAAATCATTTCAGACTTTTCAGAACTTGTATTCCAAATAAAACAAAAATACAGAAGAAATGAATACATTCCTTAGCACTATGACCTACAAAAATTAAATCCAAAGGATATAAATAATTTAAAGAGGCTTATAACAAGTAATGGGCTGGATTTTAGCTCTATTGGCAGAGTGCTGCTTTGAGCTCTCTGAGGCCCTGTTCAATCCCCAGCATTACAAAAATGAGAGAAGGACCTGGCAGCCCACACCCAAAACAATACCAAAGCAATCAGCCATCCAAAACCCTATGAATGGCAAAGAAGAACTGACATAGTGCCAGGTATGGCACAGTGTTGGGGAGTGTCTCATTCTGCTGTACATAGGGTCACTATAACTTGGACCTGATTTGACAGCACCTAACAACAATAACAAGTAATAAAATTGAAGTAATAATAAAGAACCTTCCAAAATTCACATGGAAGCCCCAAATACCCCTTATAACCTAAACAATCCTAAGTGGCAAAAGCAGTGCAGTAGGCATCACAATACCTGACTTCAAATTATATTACAGGCCCAAGGTAGCAAAAACAGCTTAGTACTAGCACAAAAACAAGCATGAAAATCAATGGAACAAAATAGAAGACCCAGATATACATCCACACAGCTACAGCCACCTGATCTTCAACAAAGGTACCAAAGGCATACATTAGAGAAAAGATAGCCTTTTCAACAATTAGTGTTTGGAAAACTAAATATCCATATGTAGAAGAATGAAAGTAGACCCATATCTCTTGACCTGTATGAAATCAAGTCAAAATGGATCAGAGATCTCAACATAAACTGGAAACTTTGAAACTAATAGAAGCTAATGTAGGGAACACATTTCAATACATAGGCATAGACAAGTACTTTCTTAACAAGATTCCAATAGCCTAGAAATTTCACCAAGAATTGACAAATGGATTACATAAAACTTTTGCACAGCAAAGGAACCAAGTAATAAAGTAAAGGGAGAGCCCACTGAATGGGAGGAAAACTTTGCTTGCTATGCATCTGGCAGAGGCTTAATATTTATGGTATACAAAGAACTCAAGAAATTAAACACCAAAGTAACAAAGCAATCCAATAAATAAGTAAGCAATAGAACTAACAGACAGTTCTCAAAAGATGAAATATAAATGGCTAATAAACATATGAAAAAATGTTCAATACCCTTAATCATAAGGGAAATGCAAATCAAAACTACACTGAGATTCTATCTCACACCAGTCAGAATGGCTAACATCAACAAAACAAACAACCATAAATGCTGGTGAGGATGCAGGGGAAAAAGAACCCTTTTATACTGCTGATGGAACTGTAAATTAGTTCGGCCATTATGGAAATCAGTATGGAGGTTACTCAGAAAACTAAAAATAGAACCACCATATATGATTCAGCTATACCACTTCTAGGAACATGCACACAGGAAGATAAGTCATCATACCACAGGGACACCCACACTTACGTGTTTATTGCAGCACTCTTCACAATTGCAAGAGTATAGAATTGACCCAAAGCCGGGCATGGTGGTACACGCCTGTAATCCCAGTGCCTTGGGAGGCAGAGGCAGAAGGATCGCAAGTTCAAGACCAGAGGCAGTCTGTGTAACTTAATGAGACCCTGTCTTGAAAAGTAAAAAATGGGCTGGGGGTGCAGGGGATGCAGCTCAGTGGTCCAGCACTTGCAGCGTATGCAAGTGCAAGGCCCTGGGTCCAACACCCAGTACCGCAAAAAAAAGAAAAAAGAAAAAAAAAAAAAGAATTGTCCCAGATGTCCATCAATAGATGATTGGATTAGAATGTGGTGTATGTATACACAACAGAATATTATTCAGCAGAAAAGACAAAATTATGTCATCTGCAATAGATGGAACTAGAAATCATCATTTTAGGCAAAATAATCCCAACTCAAAAAAGAGAAATACCACATGTTCCACTCATATATGGGAGCTAGATCTACCTTAAAGAAAATATATAGAGAGCTAGGCACCATGGCGCATGCCTGTAATCCCAGCAGCTTGGGAGGCGGAGGCAGGAGGATCACAAGTTCAAGACCAGAGGCAGTCTGCATAACTAAGTGAGACCCTGTCTCAAAAAGTAAAAAAAAAAAAAAAATGGGCTGGGGGTGCAGCTCAGTGGTCCAGCACTTGCAGAGCATGCAAGCCCGAGGCCCTGGGTTCAACCCCCAGTACCGGAAAAAAAATCATACTATACCTCATAAATATCTACAATTATTGTTACATGTTAATCAAAAAGTTTTTGTATAATATTTAAGGGAATTGAAAGTGTCAACACCCTGATTTAATAATTGCACATGGTATATACAAGCTGAATTATTATTCTGTAATCCATAAATATGTACAATTAAAATATTAATTAAAAAAGAAAGTTAAACATACACTAACACACCAGGCATGGTGGCACATGCCTGTTATCCCAGCACTCAGGAGGCTGAGGCAGGAGGATCATGAGTTCAGGGCCTGTCCATGTTAATAGCAAATTCTAGGCCAGTCTGGGCTGCATAATAAGACCTTATTAAAAAACAAACAAAAAACAAAAAGCACAAAAACCCACCTACATTTATTGTATCATGTAGCCATTCTAGTCTTAGGGTGTTTGTTTCTGTTTTGTTTGAGATAGGGTGTCACTAGGTAGCTCAGGCTGACTTCAAACTTGAGATCCGCCTGCCTCAGTCTTCTGAAAGCAGGGATTACAGGCATACATCACTACCCCCAATCAGTCTTAGATTTTTTCTCAAGAGAAACAAAAGCATCTGTCAAAAATAAACTAAAGCCATGAATGTTCATGGCTTTAGATGTAGTAAACACTGGAAAATGTCTAAGTGTCCATCAACAAATGAATAGACCAACTATAGTATAATCATACAGTGGAATTAGTATACTGGTGTGCATAAAAAAGAAATGAACTATGAGCTGGAAGTGGTGGCACACACCTGGAATCCCAGTGACTTGTGAGGTGGAGACAGGAGGATGGCAAATTCAAGGCCAGAGGCAGCCTGCATAATTTAGTGGGACCCTGACTCAAAATTTAAAAATGGGCCAGGGGTGCCACCCAGTGGTAGAGCACTTGCAAGGTACATGCAAGACCCTGGGTTCAACCCCCAAGTACTGACAAAAAGAAAAGAAAAAAGAAACTAAGGATATATGTTTCAGCATTGATGAAACTAAAAATAATTTTGCTTTGTGAAAGAAGCCAAACAAAAGAGTTGTTGTTGTTGTGAGGTGCCATCGAGTCGGTATCGGACTCATAGTCACCCTCTGTACAACAGGGGAAACACTATTATCAGTGCTTCTCTGCTGTTCATAGGGTTTTCAATGGCAGATTGATTTTTGGGAGGGGATTTCCAGGTCCTTCTCCCAAGCCTACAGCTTCTGGTGTTCCCAGGTGGTCTCCCATCCAGGTACTAACCAGGCCCGACCCTGCTTAGCTTCCGAGATCTGACGGGACTGGATGCCACAGGGCTATGGCTGCAGGCAAACAAAAGAGTATATGGTTTATTATTCTATCATATAAAATTCTAGAAGATGAATCTTCACTAGTCTTTACTTTTATTAAGTAGATCGGTGGTTAACTGAGGGTGAAAGAGCAAGATGACAGGGTGATAGGATGTATAAAGGGTTACAAGGAATGTTTTAGAGGGGATAGATACATTCATTATCTCAATTGGGTGGAGTTTTCATGTGTGTATTCACATGGTAAAGCTTATCAAATTGTACATTTCAAATATGTGCAATTTATTGTGTGTCAATTGCACTCCAATAAAACTTTTAAAATAAAAAAATTACATGTCTGTTTCTATTGTTTAATTTGGCTGGCTTCAAACTCATGAGCTTTCTGCTTCAGCCTCCTGAGTGCTGGGATTCCAGGCATGAGCCACCACACCTGGATATCTTTGTTTCTTTGGGATTGATTTCAGTGGCTTTCAAATGTCTCTGTATTTTAACTAATTAATTAATTTGAAGTGCTGGGGATTGAACCCAGAAATTCATACATGCTAGCCAAGTGTGCTACCAAGGAGCTAGCTACATTCCCCACCCTGTCTTTGCATTTTAAAAGTTAACTTTTAAACACAAATAAGAACTTGTATATTCATTGAAAACAACAACTAAAGTAACTCAAGTTCTGTTTATCTTTACAATCTATTATACCATTTTTATATCATATTTACTGTTTAAGTGAAAAAATATAGAGTATACAATGAGTAGAGACAAGTTAGAGTATCTGCAGTGAGTACAGACAATTCTGAGCCATTATGATCTTACTCAAAACAAATGCTTAGTTGAGTGTGATTGTGTTGGAGGCAGACTCTGAATTAACTTCTATGTTGAGTACATTGTTTAAATAATAAAAATGTGCTAATTGGAAGCTATGGTATATATTATCAAAACTCAAAATGCAACTGCACAATTTTCTAGAATCAGGCCTATAAAAGATTTGGGGGATGTGAGTATTTTATCACTGACACTGTTTTAAATTGCTGGTGCATGGTGATAGTAAAAAGCAGGTCTCCTTAGTAAGTTTTATTATTGTCTTCAATTTTTCTGTATTTAATTTACCACTTTATTGCCTTTGTTCAGAGCAGACCACTTCCATCACTCCATTCTTGGCATATGACTGATTCTAGGTAGGTTTCTAGCTTTGGCCCAACCTATATCCCTATTTCTTGGATTTAGACTTAAAAGACCAGTATGCTAGACCAACTAGGGATTTGCATTAACTGATGTGCACAAGGAGCTCATAAAATCAGCAGGGTGAAAAGAACAATTAGGAAGACAAGATGGAGTGTGCCCTAAAGAATGGGCCCGACTAATGGACTTAAGTTTGAGCCCCTAAGGAAAGTGCTTTACCAGGAATTGTTATTGTTTTTGTTGTTAGGTGCTGTGGAGTCCGTATCCTACTCATAGCAACCCTGCATACAACAGGTGAAACACTATTATCAGTGCTTCTCTGCTGTTCATAGGGTTTTCAATAGCAGATTGATTTTTGGGAGTGGGTTGCCAGGTCTGTCTCCCAAGCCTACAGCACCTGGTGTTCCCAGATGGTCTCCCATCCAGCTACTAACCAGGCCTGACCTAGCTTAGCTTCCGAGATCTGACAGGATCAGATGCCACAGGGGTATGGCGGCAGGCTGTTATCAGTAATAGAACATGCTATTTTTATAAGTTACTATGGAAGGTTTTAGGTCACAATCAGCATTGCTTGGCTCCCAGGTATATGAAGTGAGGGAAAAATGCATTTTCTTCTCTTCTGCCCCAAATATTGCCCTCTGAAGTTTCTAAGAAATCCATCACTGTTTTGACACCTAAAGGATTTTGGCATATTGGCACTAGCAGCTTCAGGAGAAAGGATACAATGCCTTTGAAAAGGATATCAGAAGATTCAAGATGGGCCTCAGAACTAGTGGCAATGCAGAAGGATTACTTAGTAATATTACTGGGAGTGGGAGATCAAGAGATTTCACTCAAGAGAGTCTAGCAAGAGAGTACAACATGACATACAGTAGAAGATGAACTATTCACAATCTCACATGAGATATTCTCAGACTTCCAGGTCTAATTGTGTGAGATTTTGTAGGTGCAAGATTGGAGATCCTATAAATATATATATAAATTTTTTTTTTCGAGAACCCAACTGGAGGCTAAATTTCTTACTTTCCACAGGATCATTCCAATCCTATAAACAGGCTCTAATATCCCAACTTCTAAAATGTTCCCTTTATGCTAAATTTGTCTTCAGCTACCACCTCATTTCTTTGTTCCCTTCCATAGCAAAATTCTCCAACTGGTCTATATGCACTTATAGCACTCCTTATCTCCCATTTACTTACTCTTCTATCCCACTTTGTTCTGACTTCTGTCTTTATTGTGTCACTGAAACTTCTCATCAACAGCCTTAGGGACTTGGGTGCAGCTCAGTAGTTGAATCCTTGACTGGAATACACAAGGCCCTGTGTTCAATTTCCAGCATAAAAAAAAAAAGACAACAATAAACAAAATCAAACCAACCTTAGTATTAGTAAAGCCCATGGACAATCTTTCTTCCTTTTACTTGATTGCTCCATAGCATTCAAAACACTTTCTTCTTGTTCTTTCTTATATCTGTGACATCATTGTCTCCTGATTTTTATTCTCACTTTTCTGGTTCTTCCTCCTTAGCTTTTTTGTTGATTCTTGTGCTTGAGGCCAAAGCATTGGAGTGGCTCTAGGTATATTTATCTAGTACCCAAACTATAAAGCTAAATTTTATCTCCAGGCTTGATCTTTTCTCTGTGTTCAAGGCATTTATATTTTATTTTTCCACTTGAATATTCCCAAAAGCATCTCAAATTAAATAGATGGAAAACAACTCCTACTCTTCCTCATCTGTACAAACACACACACACACACACACACACACACACACACACACACACACACACGTCAAAAATCTTTTCTTTCTTGGTTTTCCTTGTTGTAGGCACTCAATAAAACTACCTAAGAGAAACAGCTTGAAGGAGGAGGGATTTATTTCGGCTCAAAGTTTCAGAGGTTTCAATCCATAGTTGCTTGGTCCAATTGTTGTGGGATGGTGTTGAGAAAGAACATCATGGAAGAGAGCATATAGTGTGTTGGGGTTCAGCTCAGACCCAGCAGAGGTCAGAGCCTTGCCCTGACAAAAAGTGGTTATCAGGGACCCACTGGACCAGGTTAGTGTGGTGGCCAGAGGCACCAAAGAAGGACCTTGGGAGACCTTCTGCGGGAAACAGGAGAGGGAAAGTTTATTGGGTTACTCCCCAAATGGGGTGCAACCAGCAAGCAGCCCCTGTCAAGTGCTCAAGTGCTAGCTCTAATCCTGCAGCATAGAATGCTGCAGGCTCACTGATGGTACAACTCAGCCTTAAAGACACAGTTACAAGCAGTTGGTGTTCCGCTGGGCTGGAGGTCTGGTGGTCTTGATTCTCACAGCTCACCTTCTCTGCCTCCCTCCTTCCCAAGGATGGGAGGAATTGGGGGGCTCTTTGTGGCTTTCTTGTAGCCTTTGGCACTTCGGGGCCCCTGGTCTTGACTTGTCAGCTTGCTAGGTGGTCTTCCACAGGATTGGGGAGCACTGGGTCAAGGTGATGGGGTCCAGTAGCAGGTGAAAACAAGAGGGTGAAGGTGGGGTCCAGGAGCTTGCTTATATAGGCTCCTGGGAAGGAGTGTGTACTGGGGTTAGCCAACCAGGGCACATTCCTGACAGGTACAGCAGGTAAACTGTCATACCTGCTGGGTAGGGGCAGTTATTTAACCAGGGTGCTAGGGGTAGCCACTCAAAATTGAGGTGGTTGAGGCTAGTTAGGCTGGTCAGGGGCCATCTTTGCTCACTCAATGGGAAGCGGGATAAAGGAGTGAGTAGAATGTAGCCTGAGTGTTAGCCCTTCATGCTGGTTAGAGGGACCCTATTTATGGGGTGCTTTAAAAATCCCCAACAGTAGTGGAGCAAAGGTGTTCACCTCATGGTAGCCAGGAAATAAAGAGAAAAGGTGGAAGTGCCAGGAGACATGACCTATCCTTCAAAGGCATGCACCCAGTCACCTACTTCCTCCGACTACCTCCTACTTCCTAATAGCCCATTCAGTAAAAACTTATCAATGGATTAGTCCATTGATGAAGTTAGTGCTCTCATGATCCCCTAACTGGAGACCGAGATTTCAACACATGAGCCTTTTGAGGTCTTTCAGGTTATTGAGTACAACACATGATCCTTTTGAGAGGATACCTCATATCCAAACCATAACAGAGAGGTAAAGTAAATAACTTGTCTGAGTTCATACAGCTTATAGATATTCAGAGCCAGGCATTTAATCTCAGTGTGCTTTTCTCTAAAGCTCAAATTTCTGTGCTATAATGGCTTCTACTAAGACAAAGATGGTTATTATAAATAAAATTATGTGTATGACCATAAACTGAGGCCATCTGGAAAAATACAAGTTATATTATTATTAACAATGTTGATAATGATTATACAGGTCACTTACTGAATACCTTTCACATACTAGGCATCATGAGAGGCATTTTTTCACTAATAGACTTTATTATTTAGGACAGTTTTAGATTTACAGACAATTGACCAGACAGTACAGAGTTCCTATACCCCCCCCACAGTTTCCTCTATTATTAACATCTAACATTGTTATTATGTTGCTGTTAGATGCTGTCAAGTTATGTCCAGCTCATAGTGACCCTGATAGGGTTTTCAATGACTGATTGTTTCGCATTTGTTCCAGGAATGGACTGCCATTTCCTTCTCCCATTTTTGCTGTGCTGGGGATTGAACCTAGGCCCTCAGAGAGTGCAGAGCAGTATTCTACCAACTGAACTAAACCCCAACCCATTATTAGTATGATATAATATTATTATTAATGAACCAATAGACCCATATTGATAACAAGGTTATAGTTTATTCATGCTTCTTTAGTTTTTACCAAACATTCTTTTTCTGTTCCCATGTCCTATCCAGAATCCCACATTGTTGTTGTTATTAGGTGTCATGGAGTCAGGTCCTGTTGGGGTGCAGCCGGCCAGTGGCTCAGAGTCAGCTCACTGGACTGGTCTGGTCACTGGTGGCAAGGACAAAGGCTCCAGGAGGCAGGCTGAAAAGGGTAAAGAACTGGGGAACTTTATTGTACTGGAACAGGAAAACCAAGGTAAACAGGAACAAAGATCAGGAATACAGGAACACAGGAACTGGCAGGGACTGGAACAACAGGAATCAGGAACTCTTCTGTCTCCAGCCCTGAGCATGGAAACTATCCTCAGCTTCTGCCCCTAGGTGCTGGGCCAAGGGGTTAGCCTCAACTTCTGCCTCTTGCACTGGGCCTGGTAGAGGTTGTCCTCAGCTTGCTTGAAGTTCTGGCAGGGTGGCTTTTCTCCTTCAGTCTTGGTCTCTATCTCTGATGATGGGGATGATGGATGATTGCTGGCAGGTGGAAATGGTGGACAGATAGGAAGGTGTTCAGGGCCAGCAAGCTCTCTTTATATAGTCTTTTGGGGGGCAGTTTAGAACTACCCCAACAGACTTAACAGACAGTCTCGGGGCTTAGCCAATCATGTAAGAGCTCATGCAGGTGGGCCAAACCAATCAGGGGTGATATGCTAATTTGGGGGTGAACAGGATGTCATATTTAGGCCAATTGGGGGGTGCTCCTTAGCAGCCAACAGGGTTGGATCCCCTTAGCAGGGGACAGGGTTGGATCAGAAGTAACCAATCAGGCACCAGGGGATTTTGTGCTGCTACCCCCCACCTCAGGTGCCATCTTGGCTTACTCAATGCCCAGAGGGACCCAGATGTAGGACAAGGTTCACCTCACCTAGAGGATAGATGTCAGTCCTCCAGGTGGGCCAGATAGGCTCTCTTGATAGTGGTCCTATCTAGGATCCCAACAAGGTCTGACTCATAGTGACTCTCAGAGGGTTTTTAATAGTTAATTGTTTTGGGATTGTTTCAGGTGTGGGTTGTCAGGTCCTTCTCCCACTTTTGTGGTGCTGGGTTGGAACCCATGGCTTCAGACAGCACAGAGCAGCACTCTACCAACTAAGCTAAACCCCAGCCCCACATTACATTTAGTTATATTATTTAAAAATTGTTTTAATTTAAAAATTAATTTTAGGTAAGAGTTATCAATATATAACTCTTTAAATAAGAGCTATAGAATGTTGAGATGAAAAATAAAGGTGGAAGAAAAGCTACTTTCAAAGATAAGTATCTAGCCCTTTAATGCATTTACACTAACAAATCAATAGTTAAGCAAGATCTGAGTATTTTAGACATTATCTTTCATTCAGACCACATGTTGAAATTGTTGTCATTGTTGTTGTTGTTTTTAGGTGCCAAACCATACCTATGTAAATTTTGACTATATGTTGGCAAAAACTAAGTCACTCTTCTAGACCGTATATCAGTCTATTAAAATCTTCAAATATAATGGCATTACATATAATTGGATGCAATTTATACGAGAGTACTGAAGATATAACCTGCATCCAACAAGCATAACTTTCTTGAACAGCAATAATAATTTGTGTTTAAATGTAAAGAATATATTTCTTGATGCATTTGGTGGCTCACGGCTATAATCCCAGTGACTCAGGAGATGGAGGCAAGAGGCAGGAGGACCACAAGTTAGAGACCAGAGGCAACTTGCCCAACTTAGTGAGACACTGTCTCAAAATAAAAAGTAGCTTTTGGCAGGGGGGAACAAAAGGAGGAATTGCACAAAGAGGGTAAGGGGGAACTTATCTGAGCAACGTACAATGAAACACATATATGGAAATGTCACAATAAAATGCGTGTCAGAATGAATCACATTAAGTTGTACATTAAAAATTTTCCAATAAAAAAGGCTAATAAATAAATAAATAAATAAAAAGTAAGTAATTGGCTGAAGGCGAAGCTCAGTGGTAGAGTGCTTGCAAAGTATGCATGAGGCCCTGGGCTCAACCCCCAGTACTGAAAAAAATAATAATAAAATAAAATAATTGTCTTTTAATAAGTTATAACTCTTCTGAAATTTTACATACAAATTAGTTATTACAGTTAAATAGCATAATTTTAAATTAAACTTATTTTTAACTGATACATAAAAGCATAAAAATTATACATATTAATGGAGTACTATGGGATATTTATATACATATATACATTGAATGGAGCTGGAGTTTAGTTCAATTAATAGAGTACTTGCTCTGCATGTTCTGAGGCTGTAAGTTTGATCCCCAGCACTCCAAAAAATGGAAGAAGGACCTGGCAGCCCATTCCTGAAACAATCCCAAAATAATCAGCCATCGGAAACCCTATAAATAGCAGAGAAGCTCTGACATAGGGCCAGGCATGGCACAGTGTTGGGCAGTGTTTCTTTCTGTTTTACATAGGGTTGCTATGAGTTGGACCCAACTTGATGACACCTAACAAAAATATACATTGTATAATATTTAATTCAGGTTAAACATATCTCCTTAAATGTGTGTCATTTCCTTATGGTCAAAACATACTTTTCTTCTAGCATTTTGAAATATATAGTGTATTATTGATTTGTATAGACACCTTACAGTGTAATAGTACACTGGAAATTCTTGCTCCTTTCTAAATGTAACTTTATTACTCATTGATCAATCTTCCCCATTTGGCTCAGTTGGTGGAGTGACACTCTGCATTCTCCGAGGGCCTGGGTTCAATCCTCAGCACCACTAAAATGGGAGAAGGACATGGCAATCCACTCCTGAAATAATCCCAAAATCAGCCATTGAAATCCCTATGAGGGTAGCTATGAGGTGGACCTGACTCTAGGGCATCTAACAACAACAACAACCCTCTTCCTTATTCTCCCCAGTCTCTGGTAACCACCATTCTACTCTCAACTTCTATGAGATCAACTCTTTTAGATCCCACATATGCGTAAGATCATGTGGTATTTGTCTTCCATGCCTGGCTCATTTCATTTAACATAATGATCTCCGGTTCCATCCACGTTTAGTCAGGGTAATTTTTATAAGACAATGAATGTTTCAAGTTTAGAATTGTGCTCTATTTGGCAGTTGCTGCATTTCAAATGAAGAAAACTATTCTCTTGGGGTCTAAAGAAGAAACCAGAGAAATTAATAATAAACAGAACAGAAGTTTAAAAGGATATTTTCACAAAGGTGTAAAAAAGGTCTTCTTTTATGTTTTAAATAGGTAAGCAGTGAATTAAAGAGCATCTTAGAAAAAAGTATTTTTGTCATTTAGAGGAATTTGTCATGAATTTACATATACCATTATATTGTGCTCTAGTCCATGTGCAAAAAAAAGATGTATTAAGCAGTAATCTGACCTTTAAAAGAACAAACTGACACTTAGATAGTTTAAAATAGCTGCTAAAGGGTTTTTGTAGGTTGCATAAAGTAACTCAAATTTGAAAACATGTTACACATGTGAATATTTTATAGGGTATTATAAGCACTAAATGCTTGTTGTTGTTGTTGTTGTTAGGTGCCGTCAAGTCGGTATCTGACTCATAGAGACCCTCATGGGGTTTTCAATGGCTGACTGTTTCGGAATTGCCTTGGGAGTGGATTGCCAGGCCCTTCTCCCTAGAAATGCTATTTCTTACTTTCCCTTTTTCCTATTTCTACCATAAATGCATGCTGTTGTTGTTGTTGTTGTTACGTGCTGTTGAGTCAGGTCTGACTCATAGCAATCCTATGAACAAACAAAAATGAAACACTCCAATGCTGTGCCATGCCCGGCACTATGCAAGTGCTTCTTTGCTATTCATAGGGTTTTCAATGGCAGATTGTTTTGAGAGTGGGCTGCCAAGTCCTTCGCCCATTTTGCAGTGCTGGGGATCAAACTCAGGGTCTCAGAGAGCACAGCACAGCATTCTACCAACTGAGCTAAACCCCAACCCCATAAATGCATAGAATTGTTTAATATTTATAAGAAAGAACACAAGTAACTATATTGCTGCAGCATTACACCTGAAATCTGTCATTTTGAGGGTATCCATTCATCCCAGGCACTTGGGGTTGGAATTGACTCAATTTCCTAAATTGGGCATGAGTCAGGATTGGCCAGACAAGGTCATAGGGATGATTTCTATGATTGTTATACCATCTAATTAGAGCAAATAAGGTTCAATGAAGAAAGTAAGAAGTCATCACATTCATACTATATGTAGGTAATATATGTAAACAAAAAATAGTTTAGATGATATAAGAGAAAGAAAAGGCTCAAGATTGATTATACTGGGCTGGGGACTAGCTCAGTAGTAAGGCACTTGCATGAGGCCCTGGATTTGATCCCCAATACTGAAAAATAAAAGGTTGATTATCCTGAGCATTTGAACAATGGTGGACTATTTACTAAGAAAACACAAGAGATAAAACAGGCTTGATGGAATAAAAGTTAACAGTTTAATTCAGGACATCATAAATTTGAGATGCCTATTATACACACAATAAGAGACGTCAAGTAAATAGTTGTACAAATGAGTTTAAGAGGAATTTAGAATTCCTTAGGGTGGATTCCTGGTAGTAGAGTTGTTGGATCAAAGGTTATGTGCATTTTTACAGTGTTGTACTAGAGCCAGCTGGCTAGCCAGTGCAACATTGAATAGAAGAGATGACAGTGTGCATCTTAGTCTTTTCCTGATCTAAGAGGGGGAAGGCAGTCCAAAAATTAAGTACAATTTTGCTCTAAGTTTTACATAAAGGCCCTTTTGAGATTAAAGAAGTTCTATTTTCTTCCTATATTTTGAAAGTTTGTTTTGTCACGAATGGCTATTGTGCTTTGCTAATACTTTTTCTATATCTGTTGAAATAACTGTGGTTTTTCTCTTGTGTGCTTTTTTGTTTTGCTTTTGTTTTTGTTTTTGTTTTTTGTGGTATTGAGGGTTGAACCCATAGCTTCAGGAATGCTTTGCAAGAGCTCTACCACTGAGCTGCACCCCAAGCTCTTTTTATTTATTTATTTATTTATTTTTTTGGTTTATAGTTTGAGGCAGGCTCTCACTAACTTATGCAGGCTGCCTCTGGCCTCGACCTTGGGATCCTCCTGTCTCTGTCTCCTGAGTTGCTGGGACTATAGGCATATACTACCGCACCTGGCTTTCTCATGTATTTTGTTACTGTAAAGAACTAAATTGATTGACTTTTGAATATTAAACCAATGTTGGACTTCTGGTAATTTCACTTGTTCAAGCTATGTTACAAATTGCTATATTGTATTTGTTTGTTTGTTTATTTATTTATCTATCTATTTATTTTTTGAGACAAGGTTACACTATGTATCCCAGACTAATCTCAAAGTCATAATCCTCCTGCCTCAGCAGGGTTGGGACTTTGAGGCCAGCCTGGGCTTCATAGTGAGATCCTATCTCAAAAAGCAAAAAAAAAACCATGAGTTGTTGCTGCATGTCTCTTTAACCACTTTTTTCCCCCAGTGCTTGGGGTAGAATTCAGGGCCTTATACCTGCTAGGCAAGTGCTCTACTCTCTGAGCTACACCTCCAGCCCCTTTTTAGTCACTTTTGATCTATAATAGTTATGTGGTTTTTCTTCTTTGATAATATTGATTCTTAAAAAGAATCTAGTTAATTGTCTTACAGGATACTTCGCAACCTGTATTTGTTTGATTGCCTTTTCAAAATTAGGTTATATATTCTTGCCAAGAATATTTCATATGTAATACGGTGTACCTCACTATATCACAGCAAGAGGCACATGTCAGTAGCCCCAGCTAATTGCAAAGCTGAGGCAAGAAGATTGCTTCAGCACAAAAATTCCAGGCTACCCTGGGCAACAGAGCAGGACTCTGTCTTTAAAAAATGTAGGGGAGGGGTGAGAAAAGAAAAGAAACGAGGAAGAAAAGGAAAAAAAGCCCACACCAATTCATTCCATTATGGTCATACTAAGTTTGATCACTTGATTAAAGTGGTGTCCACTAGATCTTTCCATTGTTTTTTCTTTGTTTTGCTTTGCTTTATAAAGACAAAATCTTGTTATATATCCCAGGCTGGCCTCAAACATTCTATGTAGCGCAGGCTTACCTCAAACTCACAATTCTCCTGCCTCACTCTCCCCAGTGCTAGTATTATAGGCATGCACCACCACATGCACCACCATGCTCGGAGCCTGCAGCTGTAGCCCTGTGGCATCCAATCCTGTCAGGTCTCGGAAGCTAAGCAGGGTCAGGCCTGGTTAGTACCTGGATGGGAGACTGCCTGGGAACACCAGAAGCTGTAGGCTTGGGAGAAAGACCTGGCAACCCCCTCCCAGAAATCAATCTGCCATTGAAAACCCTATGAACAGCAGAGAAGCACTGGCAATAGTGTTTCCCCTGTTGTACAGAGGGTC
>VMDO01030296.1:0-21483 GCA_007922755.1 Pedetes capensis | reverse complement strand
CATGAAGAATAAAATAACTTGGTAAAAGCACATAATTCTGATTGTTTAGTTTATTAAATTATTAGAACACCCACTCAAATCACTCAATACCAGCCAGAAAATCTCATAAAATATATGTGTGTATGTCATTGTTCTAGTAAATAATTCTACATCAATATATGTATATTATTACTTGCCAATCCCAGTAACTAAACTTTATAGCAAAATAATATTTCTTTTCTATTAATCTTAACTTCTAATTAAAATAATATAGATTCTCTAATTTTAAAATATATCATTTTATTCTGATTTTAAACATAATAATTAAATGTTAATTTCCAACTACACTTAACATGTTCTTGAATAGAAATAATGAACTCCTTAGCAATGTATGACTTTAAGTAGCTTTTTTTCTAGATGTTTCTACAGTTCCATTAAATCCCCCTGTCCACTGATACAGAAGAATGTCTTTCAAATCAATTATAAACTCAAACATATGTTGATATTATTTACAAAATCCCATTTAACAATGAACAATAGCAAACAATACTAACAATTGTAATAGCACTTATTTTTGGCTCTACCACTATTTAATTGGAATAATCTTTAATTATTATAGCTAATTCTAATCAATATAAACTTCATTTAGTTATTTGTCTTATGGCTCTTTCCTATGGCATGATTCAAACAATCTATTACTGTGACCAAAATAAGGTTAAGGCACACATGAGAGATGGGTAAAAAAAACAGAAATGAAAGTGAAAATAATGATCATCTGATCCTTTGATGTAAGGGAGACTGTGCACTGAGAATTTTTTTCCCCAGGTGAAACAAAGTTCTTATTATCTGTAAGTTTCAAGATGGTTTTTCAATATTCATGAAGAAATATCCAGAGTTGTGGCAAATAGGTGTCTGGTTAATGCACCATGACAATGTGCTTGACCACACTGCACAGAGTGCTCAATAGTTTTTGACCAGCAGTTGTATGACCCTTGTGCCCCACCCTTGCTAGTCACCGCATCTCACCACATTCAGCTTTTTATTTTTCATTTTCCTGATGAGAAAAGTCCTCCAAGGGAAACTCTTTGTAGATGTGAAAGAAATGGGGAAAAAAAATGAAAACAAGAACAACCACCACCACAACCACCAAAAAAAAAAAAGCACCAAAATTGAAAAGCTCAAAACCAGTTTTCAGCAGTGGAAAAAAACATCTTGACAGGTGTACTGAATCAAATGGAGAGTTCTTTGAAGGTAAATGAAGTTTGAATATATAAAAGTAAATACATTATTTTTATATAAATAAATTCCAGTTTGGAACGATCTCCCCTTGTATGTAATCCCTTTGAAATAATGTATTGAGAAAAGTGAACAACACAATTTTGATTTTCTTTTGTATTTTAAACCAACCATCTTATTGCTGGCAAATACTGCTATGAACTTAATCACAATTATTAGCATATGTTGGGTTACCAAGTATGTTATGATCAATCAATGTAAAAATCTAAAGTTATTTTTGATGTATTTAACAATTATCATTCAGAATTTTTACTAAAGGGATCTTTATACCAATTTTCTCTGATGTGCTCAAAAATTCTGATACTCACAATTCTGGGTATGTTTTTACTATTAGTGGTTCTCAATCTGAAAAGTAAAGATGGCACATTGAAGGTGAAGATGTGCCTGATTCATGCCATGGTATTTTCAGTTACATCATATGTAACTGAAAGCTGAACATTGAATGAGGGAGACAGAAGGATTGATGCTTTTGAATTATGGTGCTGGACACTAATATTAAATATACCGTGGACTGCCAAAAAACCCAACAGATCCATCCTAGAAGAAGTACAGCCAGAGTTCTCCTTGGAAGCAAGTATGGCTAGACTGCATCTGACTTATTTTAGACATGTTCTCAGGAAGGACCAATCCCTGGAGTAAGACATCGTGTTTGGGAAAGTGGGGGGACGGGCAATGAAAGAAGAAAGACTCTCTACTAGATGGATTGACGTAGTGCCTGCAACATTGAGCTTAAATATAAAAAAGATCATATGCCTAGCGCAATGTCAGGGAGTGCTTCCCTCTGTTATACATAGTGTCACTTTGAGTTGGACCTGACTGGAAGGCACTTACAACAGCAGTTCTCAATCAACTTCCTTAACAGGAATTAAGACATGAGCCCATATTTCTCACAGTGCAACCTTAATGCCTGTGCCATGTTACCGCACCATTTATCTTTATCCTGAGAAGAACACTTAGGTACAGTAGTGCACAAATAGGAGCTCCCAAAGTTTTGTTCCTGTTAGGTGCCCTTGAGTTGGTGTCTGATTCATAGTGACCCTACGTACAACATGTGAAGCACTATTGTTAGTGCTTCTCTGCTATACATAGGTTTTCAATAGCTGGTTGTTGTTTGGGAGTGAGTTGCTGGGTCCTTCTCCCAAGCCTACAACACCTGGTGTTCCCATGTGGTCTCCCATCCTAGTACTAACCAGGCCCCACCCTGCTTAGCTTCCAAGATCTGATAGGATCAGAAGCTGCTGTGGTACAGCTGCAGGCTCCATAAAAATGAGCCTTTATATCTGTCTATCCTGACTTGCAAATATAATTCTCTGTTTTACTTTTCTATATTTTATTGAGAGCTTTTTTAACATTATAGACAATTTGAGCATCAGTTCTTTGAAAAATATACCACTAAGAAAAGTATGTGGATGTGGGAAGGTGACAAGTTAATTCATTATATCCAGATTTTATTTTTCCTCTACATTCAAAAGTATTTGAAAATAAATAGCACAGAGAAATTGTGAGAAGATGAAAGATTTAATGGTAAGTACTAAATAATTATGTAATTTAATTCAAAATTTTATGATAGTGTGAAAAAAGTATATACATATCTTATGATATATGTGTGTAAGCATTATTACTAGTAGTAGTAGTAGTAGTCGTAGTAGTAACTGCTAGATTTTAATCATAAAAATCATGTTGTTTTTCATTTTTTCCAAATTAGTTACATTCTATTTTGAATGGTTGATAACAGTATGATTGCTGACATATACTTACTGTTCCAGTAGATGGTAGTACAGGTGTTCTTAAGAGAACACTTACTTAGTAGTATAAGTTTCAAACAGAAAAAAGGCATTTTGAAACTTGGAAATATTACATAAATATTATATATTAAATATTAATATACAAATTATGAGGAACAAAATTACATCAAATGATATATATTTAAAAGATTTTAAATATAAAAAATTTTGTTCATATGTATATTGCTTCAAAGTAAAATAAATCTTAAAAAAATTAAAGAACCAATCCACAAAACAAAGTCACTAATATTTACATGTGTTTATCACCATATGTAAAAACACTGCTTTGTATAGAAGGCTCATTTAATTTGATATTTCACAGTCAATTCAATCTTAAATATATTCTTGTTATCGTTAGGTGCCCTACAGTCATCGTTGTCTGATTCATAGCAAACCTATGTACAATAGGCAAAATACTATTGTCATGCTTCTCTGCTATTCATTGAGTTTTCAGTGGCAAATTGACTTTTAGGAGTAGGTGGCTGGATCCTTCCCCCAAACCTACAGCACCTGGTATTCCCAGGTGGTCTCCCATCCAAGTACTAACCAGGCCCAACCTTGCTTAGGTTCTGAGATCTGTCAGGATCAGATGCCACAGTGCTATGGCTGCAGGCTGAATAAATTACTATCCCTAATTTTTAGAAATTTTTTATAAAACTATTGATATTTTATGTCCCTTGAGATTTTTCCAAAATAAATATTTTCTATTTAGGTTTGTTAACATCTTTAATTTGCTCTATTAACATCATGCTGGACTTGAATAAAATATATCCACCAAATCAGTGAAACAGCAAAGGTAAATATACAGTAATATTCAGGAAGTGTCATGGACAGGTTGTGAGAAATGAAAAAAATAATCACAATGGAGTGGATATATTTGTAGAGAAAATCCTTTCTTTCTTTCTTTCTTTCTCTTTCTTTCTTTCTTTCTTTCTTTCTTTCTTTCTTTCTTTCTTTCTTTCTTTCTTTCTTTTTGGTAGTATGTGGGGCAGAACCCAGGGCCTTGCACATACTTTTTGCACATGCATTACCACTGAGCTATACTCCCAGCTCTCTTTCTAAATTTTTTATCTTGAGACAGGCTGCCTCTGGCATCAAACTTGTGACCCTCCTGCCTCAGCCTACCAAGTTTCTGGGAATACAGATGTGCACCATCATGACCAGCCAACTAGAGAACATCTTAATGTTGAACAAATGTTTCATTGAAGATATTATATAGGGAAAGGTGAATGTCTTATTTGTTTTGAGTAGAATAGATACCTATTAGTAGGTAATAAGAAAAGTTTAGCCTTGTGGATTACATATATGTGTATAGCAGTTTCTTCAGCACTTTCACAAACAACACTGGTCTTATATTTTTTATGATGATACATCCTTTGTAAAGTCTTTGGTGTTTGATTAAACTGCAGTAGGAGTGTGTTTAGAAATCACTATACAGAAGTAATTTGATTCAGTTTTGCACTGTAACATAAACCCTCATGCCCTGGACTAATTATGAGCAAGTGGCCTATTTAAAGTGTTGTGCACACAAAGAACCTTGGTTAAATGACCTACTGTGGGGATAGTATAATTGCTCCTTCTGGGGCAAGGCAGCCCGCTAATCACAAAACAGCCGCCTCTGCTGACTATACAACAGTCATCAACATGGGCAGGAAGGTTTGGAGTGGTCCACAGCCTGGTGCTAACCTTGGGCAAGGCATCCTAGTACTTTGGGGTCAGGATGAAGAATGTTGGTTTTGTTTGGTGCCCTCTAGTCAGGTCCCACTCATAGCCACCCTATGTACTGCAAAATGAAACACTACCCAATTCTGTGCCAGGCACACAATCTTATTTATGTTTAAGCCCATTGTTGCAGACACTGTGTCAATCAATCTTGTGAAGGGTTTTCCTTTTTGTTGTTGTTGACCTGCCCTTCTCCCAAACATGATGTCTTTCTCCAGGGATGGGTCCCTCTTGACAATCCAATAAATACATTAAGATGCAATCTAGCCATCTTTGCTTCCAAGCAGAACACTGATTGCACTTCTTCTATAACAGATCTGTTGGTTGTTTTGGCAGTCCATGGTATATTCAATATTCGTCTCCAGCACTATAACTCAAAAGCATCAATTCTCTGTCTCTCTTGTTCAAAGTCCAGCTTTCACAACCATATGATGTGGCTGAAAATACCATAAAGAATAGTCTGACCTAATTCTTCCAGGTATTTCCAACAATACAATCATTATGATTTATTCTCCTAAACTTGGCTTGCACTATTTTTTTTCTGAATATTTTTCTTTTGTGACCTAATAATGATAAATTGTTACCTAATATGGTTAGGCAGTTATTACCTAACCATATTAAATAATTTTTATTTAACATTTTTGAGGATCTCAAATTTTTAGCTGAAAGAAACTCAATTAGTGGTAGTTTTTCAGGTTTTTGCCTCCTTATTTCTTGTTATTTTTAACTCATATATCCTTGTGTTCAAAGGAAAATTTAGAGAAACTTATCATATGAATATATAAAGCCTGATTTTCCTTGTTTGACTGTAAGGGTGGTTGGTAGGACAGAGAAATCTTTCCTTCCCATTCATTTTTTATTGGAAATTTTTAATGTACACCTTAATGTGATTCATTCTGACATGCTTTTCATTGTGGCATTTCCGTATATGCATTTTGATGTACATTATTCATATAGGTGCCCCCTTATCCTCCCGTATGCTTCCCCCTCCCCCCCATCTAAGTCTTCTCTATCTTTTACTTGGTAATATTTTTCTATATGTCCTTGGGTTCCAGTTCTGTTTAAGATAGAAACTTTTCCTGTATTAATCTTTGTTTTTATCTTGTTAGAACAATTGCATTCATTTTCTAGACCATTTATATTGACACCATTCTTATCTTTTTTCCCCTTTTATTTTGATCCGACCTTTGAATAGGATTTTTCCTTCTTATAATTTTGATTCAGCTCCCACATGAATGAGAACATGTGGTGTTTCTCTTTCTGAGCTTGTGTTCATTCACTTAAAATAATTTTCTTTAATTCCATCCATTTTGCTGCGAATGACCTTATTTCACTTTTCTTGTTTGATGAGTAGTATTCCATTATGTATATATACCATAGTTTTTTTTTATCCATTCTTCTGTTGAAGGGCACTTTGGTTGATTCCATATCCTTGCTACTGTGAAAAGTGCTGCATTGAACATGGAGATGCAGGTGTCTCAGTGGCATGAGGACTCATCTCCCTTTGGGTAAATTCCCAATAGTGTTATAGCTGGGTCATATGGTAGATCTATTTTTATTTTTTTAAGATACCTCCATATTGATATCTACAGTGGTTGCACCAATTTACAGCTCCACCAACAATGTAAGAGTGTTCCCTTTTCCCCTCAACCGCACCAGCATTTGTTGTTATTTATTTTATTGATATTGGCCATTCTTACTTGTATAAGGTGAAATCTCAGAGTTGTTTTGATTTGTATTTCCCTAATGACTAGGGATGTTGAGCATTTTTTCATGTGTTTCATGGCTTTACAGACCTCTTCATTTGAGAACTATCTACTCAGTTTCTTTGCCCATTTGTGTATTGGATTGTTTTTTGGGGAGTTTTTTTCTTGAGTTCTTTATAGATTCAAGTATTAGACCTTTATCTGATGTATAAAATGCGAAGATTTTTTCCCATTCTATAGGGGTTCCTTGACTCTGTTAATTGTTTCTTTTGCTGGGCAGAAGCTTTTTAATTTCATGTAATCCCATTTATCTATTCTTGTTGCAGTTTCTTGAGCAATTGGAGTCCTATTAAGGAAATACTTTCCTATGACTATATGATGGAGTGTATTGCCTATCTTGCCTTCTATAAGTTTTAAAGTATCTGTTTTCATGTTGAGATCTTATATCCATTTTGAGTTAACTCTCATGTATATTGAGAGATGCGGGTCCGCTTTCATTTCTCTGCATGTGGATGACCATGTTTCCCAGCACCATTTGTTGAAGAGGCTGTCCTTTTTCCAGTTTACTTGCTTTGATTCTTTGTCGAAAATCAGGTGGCTAAAGGTGTGTTGAGGTGTTTCTGGGTCTTCTATTCTGTTCCAGATGTCTTTGGGCCTATTTTTGTGCCAGTACCAAGCTGTTTTTGCAACCACTGCTCTGTGGTATAGCTTGAAGTCAGGATTCTACCTGCGTTCATTTTATAGCTTAAGAGTGTTTTGGCTGTACATGGTCTTTTGTGGTTCCATATGAATTTTTGGATCATTTTTTCTATTTCTGTAAAGTCAGTCAGTGGACTTTTAATGGGTATTGCATTAAATCTATAGACTGCTTTTGGTAGGATAGCCATTTTTACTATATTAATTCTCCCTATCCAGGAGCAGGGGTGGTGTTTCCAATTTTCAGTGTCTTCTGCTATTTCTTTCTTTAATATTTTGAAATTTTCCTTGTAGAGATCTGAAGGGTCCTTGGTTAGATTGATTCAAAAGTATTTAATTTTCTTGTGGGCTATCATGAATGGTATTTCTCCTGAAATTTCCTTCTCTTCCTGTTTGGAATTGGTGTAAAGAAAAGCTATTGATTTTTTTGTGTTAATTTTGTAGCCTGCAATGTTGCTGAAGGAGTTAATTAGATCCAAAAATTTTCTGGTTGAGGTTTTGGGGTCTTTTAGGTGTAAGATCATATCATCTGCAAATAAGGATAGTTTGACTTCTTCCTTGCCAATCTGTATCCCTTTGCTTTCTTTCTCTTGTCTGATTGCCCTGGCCAGAACTTCAATTACTATGTTAAGTAGAATAGGAAACAGAGGACATTCTTGTCTTGTTCCAGATCTAAGAGGAAATGGTTTCAGTTTTTCTCCATTTAATATAATGTTGGCTGTAGGTTTGTCATAAATGGATTTTATGAAATTAAGGTATTTGCCTGTTATACCTATCTTCTCCAGTGCTTTATATCATGAAAAGGTGATGCACTTTATCGAATGCCTTTTCAGCATCAATTGAGATGATCATGTGGTTTTTCTTTGCCAGTTTGTTGATATGTTGGATTACATTGATTTCCGTATGTTAAACCAGCCTTGCATCTGTGGTATAAATCCCACTTGGTCATGGTGAATAATCTTTTTCATATGCTGCTGGATTCTGTTTGCCAGAATTTTATTAAATATTTTCACATCTAGATTCATAAGGGAGATGGGTCTAAATTAATCTATTTTAGATGAATCTTTTCCTGGTTTAGGAATCAGGGTGATGGTAGCTTCATAGAACATATTTGGGAGTGTTCCCTCCTTTTCTATTTTTGGAATAATTTGAGGAAGACAGGTATTATATCTTCTTAAAAGTTTGGTAAAATTCTGCTGTGAAACCATCAGGACCTGGGCTCTTATTTGTTGGGAGGCTTTTAATTACCTTTTCTATTTCTGTATGTGTAATGGGTTTGTTTAAGTCAGTTATGTCTTCTGGGGTTAGTTTTGGTAGTCATACATGTTAATGAATTTGTCCATTTCTTCTGCATTTTCATGTTTTTGGGAATAATGTCTCTCATAGTAATCTCTGACAATTTTTTGTATTTTGTTGAAATCAGTGGTTATGGACACGTTGTCTTTCATAATCCGTACTATGTTAGATTTTTCCTTTTTCTTTTTGATGAGGTTAGCCAGAGGGGTGTCTATTTTATTAATCTTTTCAAAAAACCAGCTCTTAGTCTTATTAATTTTTTGAATTATCTCTTTCAATTCTAATTGAGATATTTCTCCCTTTATTTTTGTAATTTCCCTTTGTGTGTTCCATTTAGGGTTTTATGTTGTGGTGGTGGTTGGATTCCAGTGTCTTAAGCCATGTCATTAGGTCATTTATTTGGCTCTTCTTTATTTTGTTGATGAAGGCACTTAATGCTATAAACTTCCCTCTTAAAACTGCCTTTCCTGTTTCCCATATGTTTTGGTACAATGTGTTTTCATCATCATTTGATTGTAGGAATTTTTTAAATTCCAATTTGATTTCATCAACGATCCATTGGTCATTCAGTAGTGTATTATTCAGTCTCCATGAATTTGTAAAATTTCTGGAATTATTCATGTCCTTGAGCTCCAATTTTATCCCGCTATGATCTGATAAGGAACAGGGGATAATTTCTACTTTTTGTATTTGTTGAGGGAGTTCTTATGGACTAACATATGATCTATCTTAGAAAACGTACCATGTCGAGCTGAAAAGAATGTGTATTCCTCATTGTGTGGATGAAATATTCTGTATATATCTGTGAGATCCAACTGGTTTAGGGTGGAGATTAGATTTGACGTTTCTCTGATGATTTTTTGTTTTGATGACCTATCTCTTGACAAAAGTGGGGTATTGAAGTCCCCCATTATTATTGAATCTGGTCCAATAAAGTTCTTTATATTCCATAAGGTTTGTCTTATAAATCTAGGTGCCCCTATGTTTGGGGCATAAATATTAAGGAGCGTTATTGATTCTTGATCAATTGTTTCTTGTATTAAAATATAATGTCCTCCTTTGTCTCTTCTAATTAGCTTTGGAATGAAATTTAATCTATCTGAAATTAAAATTGCAACGCCTGCTTTCTTTTGTTCCCCCCCTGCTAAGTATACATTTTTCCAACCCTTAACTCTCAGTTTATTCCAGTCTTTGTGAGTTAGATGAGTTTCTTGAATACCACATATTGATGGTTTGTATTTTTTCATCCAATTAGCCAGCCTCTGTCTCTTAATATGTGAGTTAAAACCATTTACATTAATAGAGATTATTGAGGAGAATTTATTGTTATATATCCATCATTACTTGTTACTATTTATGATTCATGTTTGCTTTGGTCCTTTCTTGGGTTGCACTCATCTCAGCTAACCAGTTGTTTGATATCCTTTGTAGGGTTGTCTTAACTCTCCTGGATGTGGTCATTGATTTACAATCCTCTCCAGTGCTGGTTTGGTGGTTGCATATCATTTAAAAGCTTCAATGTCATTAAATGTCTTCTATTCCTCATCTTTTATCAAAGATAATTTTGCTGGATATATTCATCTAAGCTGGAGATTGTTTTTTTTTTTTAATATGTGCATCACCTGTTTCCATTCCTTTCTAGCTTTCAATGTTGATATGGAAAAGTCTGCAGTAATTTTAATTGGTTTTGTTTTATAAGTAATAAAGGGTTTCTGTCTTGCTGCTTGCAGGATAGCTTCCCTAGTCTCTAATGACAGCATGTGAGCAATGACGTGTCTCAAGGATGATCTACTTAAGTCAGCCTTCAAAGGAGTCCTGAATGTCTCAACGGTGTATATATCCATTTCCTGTGCTATCTTTGGGAAGTTTTCCTTGAGGATATCATTTACAACATTTGAAGGCCTCCAGTGGATCTTTCTTCTCCTTCAGGAATGCCCTGAATTCTTAAATTTCTTTTTTTCAATCTATCTGAGTTCTCCTGGAAATCTTTATTTAAAACCTTTATCAATGATTCCATTTCTAATTGCTTGTGTTTCAGTTCATTTATGATGTCTTCTGAATCAGAAATCCTCAGCTCAGATTCACCCAGTCTCGATGAAAAGGATTCTTTAGCCATGCTCAATTCTGATAATTTTGATTGAGTATCAAGCAGAGTCGCTTAGTTTTTCCTTATCATTTCTAACTGGGATGACAGAACGGCTTCCAAGTGAGAAAACTTCCTTTCAATTATCTTCAGTGTGCTTGTGGTATTTGTCTTAATTTCTCTTAGCATGTTTATAACCATGACTCTGAACTCTGAGTCAGAGATCTATAAGAATTGAGAGTCCTTGGAGTTATTTGTTGGGGGGGCTTTGATCTATGGAACCTTCAGATCCATCCTGCCCCTTTGTGTTTTTTGTAGGTTTACTTTGTTTGCCCATAACATGATCCAGGAGATAAAATTTGTCTCTCTGATTGTGCAGAACTTCTCCTTCTGTAATTCCTTTGAGATTGTGTGGTGTTGAATCTCTGGTGCTTATTAGAGCTTATAAACTGGGTATATTCTTGGATTTTTGGTCTGTGTGGTTGTCTCTTTAGTCCACCAGCCCAACTCCAAAGGGGCTGGGGCTAGGGAGGCGATAGATTTTGTTTCTCTTCTGTGGAGTGAGAAAGGGGGGGATCTGGTGGTAAAAGAGTGGGAAAGGGGAGGTAGAGGACAGAGGCTAATAGAAATTACTGTCAAAATTAAAATTAAGTTTAAGATCTAAGGGAAAAATAATTAAAACAAAGACACATGTATAGCTTAAGAAAAAGAGAAGGAGAATAGAAAAATTTCCTTTTTCTAAAAGGGAAAGTAAAAGTAAAAGTAAAAGTAAAATAAGAAAGGAAGAAAAGTAAAAGTAAAGGAAGAAAGGAAGAAAAATAGGAAGGAAAAAGAGAAAAAAGAAAAAAGTCTCACACATACATGCTCCCACATACATATAAAACCACTTGTAGTCGGGTGCTTGGGCATCAGAGGCAGGAGGATCACAAGCCCGAGTTCTATGCAATCCAGTGAGACCCTGTTTCAAGAAGCAAAAAATATGGGCTGGGGGTGCAGCATGGTGGTCTAGCACCCACAAAGCAAGCAGGCACAAGATCCTGGGTTCAAACCCCCATACAGAAAAAAAAAAGAAAAGAAAAAAACACTAGTATGTTCTTTCAGGTGGAATCTGAACTGTGGACGCCCAGTTCCACCAGGTGAAATCTATACTGCGGGAAGCAGTGCTCCCTACAGAACTCAGGGTGGCAGTGTTTTCACATAATATGCAGGAGCAGTCTGGCTTATTCTTGCCAATTGGGTAGATAATGTGGACTGCCCCACAATGTCCTGGGTTTAAATTGGACACTGAGTGCCCAAAGAGATTGTTCCATGAAATATTCTGTGTCTATTATATTGTTTGAGAGACAGTGGAACCTGTGGGGTCCTCCCTGGAGTTCTCCCTATCCCTCGTAGTTTGGGTGCCAATTCCCCAAATCAGAGATTTCCACCCCAAAACCTACAGCATGGAGAGAATATGGCTGCTATCATGGATTTTTTTATTTCAGGGCTTTCCGCCCACTTGGGAGGACCATATCCTTTGGTGGGCAGGATGATATCCAACCGCCCCAGAGAGAATCTGCAGCAGGTCTCTCCATGGGCAGAGATCACACTCGAAACTGCTCTGATTGTGACTAATTGTGCCGCTAGGCTCTGCCAAAAAGGAGCACTCTGTCCACATGGGGCTCAGTCGCCTCCACAAGCCCCAGATTTCTCCACAGTCCAGTGGGATGACTTAGGCTCATCTCTGGTGTGTCTGGGATCCGGGTGTATGTGTGCCATATGTCTGTGGAGATTGCGTCTGCACACCTGTCCCACCACAACAGTAGGGAGGGAGCCACATCTCAGGCCTTGACACGTATCACTGTATCACTGGGACCAGTTTCCCCATTTCCTCCGCAGCCACTATGGATGGTGATTCCATGTGCCACCTCAAACTGACTCACCCAGAATTTGTAGTTTGTGTCCTGTGGGCAGAGTGAGAGTGTGCTTCAAAGGTTGCACTCTGTGTTGGGTCTGGCCCTGTTGGTACGTGTGCGTGAAGTACCCTCTGAGTCTCTGGGATTCTATCTGCCATCTGCGTGATGGTGAAATGGCAGCGGTCCCACTACTGTCCTCTGTGTAGCTCCTCTGAAGCCAAAGAGAAGGCGTGTGTTATCTGTCCATCATCTTGACTCCCACAAGCCTTCCCATTCCTTTTTATCACATCACACTTGGCAAAGGAAGCTACATGTAACTCTTGAAATATTAAACAAAAACAGTACAGAGGATAGACTGGGCATGGTGGTACATGACTGTAATCCCAGCACTCAGGAAGTTGAGGCAGGGGGATCAATTTGAGTTTGAGGCCAGCTTGGTTTACAAAGCAAGATCCAGGCCAGTATATGGCAACACAGTAAGACCTTGTCTAAAAAAAAAAAAAAAAAAAAAAAAAAAAAAAAAAAAAAAAAAAAAAAGCATACCAACTGAAATCTGTTTAATATTAAGAGATTAAAAGAGGACAACCTACTTAAAGTCAAATTATTTGAATGAACAAAACATACCATGGCATGAGTCAGGCGCACCTTTGTCTTCAATGTGACATCTTTACTTTTCAATACTGTAAGGACATCTTTTGCCACAGCTTTTGCTAGAGCAATGCATCTTTTGATTTCTTGACTGCTGTTTCCATGGATGTTGATTATAGAGCCAAGTAAAGCAAAATCTTGGACAACCTTAAACTTTTTTCCATTTATTGTGAAGTTGCATACTGATCCAGTCATAAGGATTTTTGTTTTGTTGATGTTTAGGTGCAATCTATACTGAAGGCTATGATCCTTGATCTTCATCAGTGCATGTTTTAAATCCTCTTCACTTCCGACAAGGAGAGTTGTGTTATCTGCATAATGCAGGTTTTTAATGAATCTTTCTCCAATCCTGATGCTGCATTCTTCCTCATAAAATCCAGCTTCTCAGATTATTTGCTCAGCATATAAATTGAAGAGTTATAATGAAAGTATATAGCCCTGACACACACCTTTCTCAACTTTAAACCAGGCAGTGTTTCCTTGTTCTATTCAAACAACTGCCTCCTAGTTCACATACAGATTCCTCATGGGGACAGTTAGGTGCTACCGTATTCCCATTCTCTGAAGTGTTATCCATAATTTGTTATGATCCACACAGTCAAATGCCTTTGCATAGTCAATAAAACATAGATAGACATCTTTCTGATATTCTGTATTTTCGGCCAATATCCACTTGACATCAGTAATGATGTCCCTGGTTCCCTACCCTCTTCTGAATCCCACTTGATTTTCTGGCAATTCCCTGTCTACATACTGCAGCAGTCACTTTCAAATGATCTTTAATAAAATTACACTTGTGTGTGATATTAATGATATTGTTTGACATGTCCACATTCACTTGGATCCTCTTTTTTAGAAATAGGCACAAATATGGATCTCTTCCAGTCAATTGGCCAGGTAGCTATTTTCCAAATCCATTGGCATAAACATGTTAACACCTCCAGTGCTGCATCTGTTTGTTGAAACATCTCCATTGGTATTCTATCAATTCATGGAGCCTTGTGTTTCACCAGTTCTTTCTAGGCATCTTCCACTTCATCCTTCAATACCATTGGTTCCTCTTCCTAAGGAACCTCTTAAATGGTTGGTCATCTAACAATTCTTTTTTGTATAATGACTCTGTGTATTCCTTCCATCTTCCTTTGGTGTTTCCTTCATCTTTTAATATTTTCCTTCTAGAATCTTTCACTATTGCCACTTGAGGCTTGAATTTTTTCTTCTTTAACCTTGAGTAACACAAAATGTGTTCTTCCCTTTTGGTTTTCTGCCTCCAGCTCTTTGCACATGTCATTATAATATCTGTTTTTTTCTTCTTGAGATGCCTTTTGAAATCTTCTGTGTAGATCCTTAACTTCATCATGTCTTACTTTTACTTTAGCTGCTTGAAGTTCAAGGCAAGTTCCAGAGTCTCTTTTGACATGTAATTTGGTCTTTTCTTTGGACTTCACCAGATGGAACATACAGGAATCAAGTTGACTACATATTTGGAAAGAGAGGATGGAAAAGCTCTATATCAAATGTCAAAACAAGACCAGGTGCTTATTGTGGATTAGACCATCACTTTCTCATATGCAAGTTCAAATTGAAGCTGAAGAAAATTAGAACAAGTGTAAGAGAGCCAAGGTATGACCTTGAGTATATCCCACCTGAATTCAGAGACCACCTCAAGAATAGGTTTAAAGCATTAGATACAAATGATAGGAGACCAGAGGAGTTGTGATATGACATAAAAGATATCATTCAAGAAGAAAGGAAAAGATTATTAAAAAGATAAGAAAAAAAGAAAAGACCAAATTACATGTCAAAGGAAATGCTGGAACTTGTCCTTGATCATCGAGTCTGACTTATATGGATCCTATATATGTAGCAGATCATAAATCATATAATAATCTTTTCAGTTTATCCATCTTATTTATTCTGCCTGTAATGTCCAGGTGTCAATGAGTAACGTCTAGTTCACTCCTTTATGTCTCACTTGAAGTCTATGTTTAATTGTTCACCTTCACTTGAAAACCTCCTTGTGGAAGTATTTATTACCTTCAAAATCCTGTAGGATACAACATACATATTGGCATATCTTCTTTATGCTATTGTAGTTTTATCTCATACCTGGTTGTAAGATGACAATATCTCATTACTATGGTTTGTTTGTCTTTGTATTCTGAAGAATCTGGCAAAGAGTAAATGAGAAATACATTTTTAACTAAAAAATATACTCATTAGTATTAGAGGTTAAAGCAAACAATTTTGAAAGTCCAACAAGATTATATAGTAACTGCAGAAAATAGTAGAAAAAGCTTTAAAATATTTAAACAAACTCTAAAATTTAATATCTAATCATAAATATATTTACATCAATGTCAACTATAAAAAACTATACCTGATTTTAAGACCTTGCTGTGGCTTCTTTTTGTACATTCTAATAAAATGTCACCATAAAGTTGATTTAATATTAATTCTGATTGGATATTTATAATGCAGAGATAATTTTATATTATTCCTTTATCACCATAATAGCAAACACAGACATGTAGCTGTGTGGGAGTTTATAATATAAAGTGGGTGGTAATAGAGAAGATGGAATTTGTACACAAAAAATCTCTTCCATGGCAACAGATGTAATTAAATATTTACTTTATTTTTTGCCCTTTTATTATTAATATTCTTTGGAAGAGTTGCATGTGTTTCTTTGCTCCCTAGGGCATAAATTCATGATATAAAGGTTGTATTTATGACACTATGGATTAATTGCTAGAAACATGTTCTAATTTCACAACATGACAAAAGGACAGTCAGGGATATTAATCATATTCATCTCTTTAAATCTGAAAAGAAGAGCTTTATCTCCATGAATAATTTCTTGTATTAATGCTGGTTAACTTCAAAATATGAGCTATATTTCCTGAAAGAATAAATGTCTTATTCAAACTATTTATAAAACATATTCTTGGATAATGAGTTCTGACATTATTATCAGTTTATGTCCAGGATTACAAAGTTTACCCTCAGAAGTTTTAGATCTGTCAGGTTCTTGCCTTACAGCTGAGCTATGTTCCTCTCCAGTGAGTAGCCATGCCTCACTTACTTATGCAACACACTGTGGAAAACAATTAAAAATGTATGATGCTAATTAAAAATATAACATTTTTAATCATAAAATCCATTTTAAAAATATAAGGAATATTGTGAAACATTTAAAAACAGGAAAGCAAAACACATGAGAAGATGAAAGGATACAAACACTGAAGAGGAGGTATTATTTGTTTACTTTTTCAGTGCTTGGAATTAGACTCCGGGCCTTGCCAATGGGAGGCATGCATTCTACCACCTACCTACATCCCCGACCCCAAAGCTGAGTTTTTTATTTATTATATATTATCGAAAGTCCAATGAAACAAGCAGCACCTTTTGGCAAAGTGCTTGAATACAGATTGCATTAGAAATAATGTTTGCCAGAAAATGCAACAAAATTTAAAAGCTTTCTATCTTTTGAAAAATGAAAAAGTCTGAAAGAAGTAAACAAACTATTGATTCAAAAAATTGTGCATGGTGTGTGGCAAAAATTGCATAATATCTCCTAAGCCAAAGGATCAAATATACAAAGACAGGCAATAGTAGTTACAAAACATGAGATTAATTGGTGGCTACAAGATATTAGTCCATCCTGAAGCTGCAAATATTAAGATGCTAAGTTATTCACATATGGAAATATCACAGAGAAACCTACATGTACAACTAATACTCATTATTACTATTTAAAAAATAAAAACAAACAATAACAAAGAATGAAGGAAACAGCTTTGGGAAGATGGTGCCGTGGGACTAGCTGAGAGAGATGAAACTTCATAAAGATGGGACACTGTCCTTTCAGGATGCCATTGCAATCTTGTTAAGAACTTGAACAGAGACATCAACTAAAAACCTTCTGACTTACCAAAACTAAGATAACAAATGAATGTTGTTTAGTATACTAACTTTGTGGTGATTTGCTACATAGCAGGGACCAATTATGGAACAAAATAAAAAATAGTATATAAAGTATGGCCTGCAGCCCTACCACTGTGGCATCTGATCCGATCAGATCTTGGAAGCTAAGCAGGACTGGGCCTTGTTAGTGCTTGGATGGGAGACCACCTAGGAACACCAGGTGCTGTAGGCTTGGGAGAAGGACCTGGCAGCCCACTCCTGAAACAATCAGCCACTGAAAACCCTATGAATAGTAGAGATGCACTGACATAGTGCCAAGGCATGGCACAGTGTCAGGCAGTGTTCATTCTGCTATACATAGAGTCTCTATGAGTGGAACACTGACTTGATGGCACCTAACATAACAATATAAATATCAAGTTTCAAAGTTAGTGTCAAAGTTCTGCACTTTGTAAAATTTTAAACAATCAGGGTTTTTACACTTAGTACCTGAATAAAATTTTAAGAGACACTTATAAACCACCTTTACTAAAAAGCATGACAGACCTCCAACAGGCATCTGATGGTCTCAGCACCTTGTCCTAAACCTAGGAAGCCTCTTTCAACTGGGAAACACAATCATCCATGTCATTAGCATCCTCACTTGTCACTGCATGTTTCTCATCTAATTCATTTAAAATTTGTTGTAATAAACTCAGACATTCAAGCTTCATAGCCATAGGAAATCATTTGGATGAATTTTTCGATGTTGTTGCAGTAAGAATTATAATATTGCATAAAAATAGAGGGATGGTAATGTTTTTTTAAAAACTACTAAATACCTGGTGGTAATTTCACATCTCAGAGCCCCAAACTCTCTTGTATCTCGTATCACTTAGAGAAACTAAATCACACATGCAACTATGCAACAAGCAAACCTAATTCTAGGAAGGTACTGAGAGATGGGTCCTTGTTCAGAATTAGTCAGTACAAGACCAATGTAAATATGTTGATCTGGTCTGTGAAACCTATGGTTACCAGATAAGAGTTATCATTGCAAGAATGCCTTTCCTTTTGTATTCTCATGTGAAGGATAGTCACAAGAGAAATTTGCATGAGATTTACCAAGTTCTACATGGTATACTTATGTATCAGAACAAACAGAAAAAAACCAAACCATGCTTTTGCAGGTCAGTGTTGTTATTGTTGTTGAATGCAGTGAAAAACAGCTGAGAGTTTCAGTCTGTCTTTGCAGATTTCAGATTGTCTTTGTGGGTTCTGGGCTGGAGTTTAGCAAGGTTAATATAATGTCACTCTTACACTCTGAGGCCTCAAGTTCGATCCCCAGTACCACACAAAATGGGAGAAGGAACTGGTAAACCACTTGTGAAACAATCCTGGAACAATCAGGCATTGAAAACCCTATGAATAGTAGACAATCATTGACATACTGGTGGCATGGCATAGTGTTGGGGAGTGTTTCTTTCTGCTCTACACAGGGTCACTATGAGTCAGATCTGACTCAAGGGCACCTAACAACAATTGTGGGTTCTATTGTGTTTCCCTCCTCTGCTGTTCTATATCCAATTTTTCTTCCTGGCTACCAGTTGTTCTGGCTTGCAGTGACTTCAGGACAACTGCTAAACGCAAAGGCAGTGACCCTCCATAGATTTCTTACCAAGCTCCACAAGCTGTATAAAATCTAATCTTTAGAAGACTTCCTGTATTACAGTTGATTGACACTAGTCCTACTGTACTGATCAGTTCCTCACAGTTATAGATACTAACTTCAAAATTTCCACAAATTAGTGCAGACCTAACCTTAATTATTTCCTAATACCATGCTTGTGTTGTGTAACATGTGTCCTTTACATAATTTTAGTTTACGTCTTTTGATCATTAATGATAGAGCACTCAGCGTCCATTTATAGCATTTGCCATAGTAGTTTTCATCTGCTATTTAATACCATGTTCCTTTAGTCAGAAGGATATTCATGAGGCAAACGCAAACGTTCTGAGCAATCTTAGCCTCTGAACATACATGCATGCGTGTACTTGATGCACCAGTTACAATGTCCTCCCATTTCCAGCCACTGGACAGATTTTTAGTGCCCTACTGGAGGGCTATGAAATCAACCTCTTTTTCCAATAAACCACTACCAAATCCCGGGTGGCAAGTAACCTCCAAGGGATCATAACTCCCTCCTAGGACATTCGGGTCAAGGGTAGGGAAAATATCTATGTTACTCAATAAAATTATTGTGTTAGTGTCAGCTCAGGGCAGGAATCACTGCCACCAGCTCATTGAGATGCAAAAGAGTGTTCATGTCTACTCCCAGCTCTCCCTCCTATTCCTCTGCCAGGATTCCTGTGAAGGGGAGAAGATAACAGAAATTCGCAGGCCTCCTTGCTGCTTACAAGAACACATTTCTACATGTGGTGGAGGGTGGAAGAAGTCATGTGGTAGAGGCAGAGATGAAGGAGTCAGACAGTTCCTGGAAAACCAAGCAGTAGAAAAAAAATGTCAAGAGCACATCCTGGGAACAAAATGTGGGTTGTTAGAATGTGGGACTAGGTGTGACCCAAATACTTGAGGGTCTGGTAGATGCTGCATTGGGCCCTAGGACTTCACTTAACAACAGATATTCAAAGATTAAAATATTAAGTCTTCCCAGATAGTGAACAAAGACTTTAATCCCATGCAAGGGAAAATTTTCAAAATAGGACCCTGTGTAAATAGCTACAATCATCATATATCAATGAAAACAGCCCTGATTCCTAGGAGTTAAGAGCAAACGCTTTCTGTTATTTAGCTTTAAAAGAAATGAATCCCTATAATGTAAGTCATCAGCGTTTTTCTGGAATACCCTGTCTGCTGTTTATATATGGTCAAATGACACTTAGAAATAAGTTTCCATATTTAACAGGGTATAGAAATTAAGTCTCTATGCAAAACTTTAGGAAGATTACACACAAAATGGAACTTTATAAACTTTTTCCATGAATTTAGTGTGAGATAAGAATGATAGAATTTCAATAGTTGAAGTCCAGGGGAGGCAAATACACTTTAAGTTATTGAAGGTCATTGCATTAATTTAGTGACTAGTATAGAGACCCCAATGCAAATGCACTCTCTTTCAACATAGATGATCATCATCAACCTAGTTGTCAGGACAAACTCCCAAGGTAATGTGGTGTTGCTCAATAGCAGCCCATATCCATATTCATTCACGTTATCAGAAACATGCCATAGTAACATAGATATGATATTGGATTTGAGTTGTGTAACATTTTGGGAACTTGATCTCAATTCTTTTTCAGGCTGACCTACTTAAGAGAAAGCTAAAGTCACCTCTCCTGGACTTAACTTTACATAAGGAAGTTTGACAAAAGATTTAGGGAGGGGCACATATCCACTAGATTAGGCAGTGAAAAGCTCCTTTAAGAAGATCAATCAGGAAATAATTAGCCTCAGGATATTTGAAAGTGAAATAACTAGTTCAGGATGAGAGGTGAGAGAGAAAAACAGAAAAAAATGAGGGTCAAGATTCCTCATAATGTTTTCATCTCTAACATTGTGATTTGGTTTCCAAGGAATAGGACCTGCTGATTATACTAATTTTTAAAAGTCTTTATCATATGCAAAATTTCAATTTTCTTTTTTTGTTAGAGCAGCAGAAATGAGCTCCTTTTATGACCTGGCTATGCCAATAAAATTGAATAACATATTTCCTAAGTTATAAAGCTTACATTTTACACAATGAAGGAAGCAAATAAATCAAGATAAAAGAATTTTAGTTTAAATTTTATGTGACATTTGCAATTGGGAAGTGAAATTAAGATATTGTTTTAATCTAAGTTAATATTGCATAAATAGAAAATTTGGCCACAGTTGAATTTGTATAAACTTATTATAATGTACTTGTTTAAATATTGCAGAATTTCTCAGGGTCTCAACTGAAAGGCATTGGTATAAATACAAGTTGTCATTCTTTCAAGTTAGAGCCTCACCTTCAAGTTAGAGCCCCAAATCACCTTCTTTTCTCTTTCTTTTGTTATTTCAATCTTTTTTGTTCCTTACATTTTGTATTCTTTTGTACTTTCTTCCTAATACTTTTTCCTCAAATTCTTCATTCTTTTGTTTCATTCTTTCATCATTCCACTATTTCTTTTTTTTTAATCAAATAGAGATCTATCATTTAATCATATATCTTAAACAATAAATTTATTATTAGCTGGTATTTTCCTCTCATTAGGTTGATTTCACCTTATATTTTACGTTTCTTATGATTTTTAGTTGATAGTAATATGAGAAGAAGAGATATTTTATTTTTCTAATGTTTTTTAATTGATAGTTATGTTAGATGAAGAGATATTATTGATATATTTTAGCTATGATTTTTACACCTGCATTGTTATGCACCCAGGTAAATTTGTGTAAGTTCAATAATATTTAACACAGTTTTTTTCTA
>VMDO01030295.1:0-21491 GCA_007922755.1 Pedetes capensis | reverse complement strand
ACAATAAAACCAAGGATTAAATATACTGAGGGAAGATTTCCTTTTAAGGACAATAAGATAGTCATCTTTGATGCTAATTGACTTTATGAGAAAAATAAGAAACTTCTCCTATTCTTATGATAGTTTTGTAACATGGATCAAGATGTCTGCAAACTTCAGGCTTCTACTTTCTCTCACAGATTGCATAGTATCTTCCTTGGTGTTAAAGAGATAAATCTTAGGAATCTGAGAAAAGTATTTGTAGGTTGCAGACCTGACAAAAATCCAATGTAATCTTCAAAAGAATTTATAGACAGGTTAAGGAGAGGAGCAAGAATGAATACTTTTAAGTATTCTAAGTTAAAGTTTCTAAAATAGGTTGTAGAGAAATCTCTTCCAGTACTGTCAACACAAAGAAACGAACCTCATTATAGAGTTTTAGTTTTTTCTTACAATTTTCAAATATGTTCGCTTTTTATTTATTTATTTATTTATTTATTTATTTATTTATTTATTTTGGTTCTATTTTGAGACTAGTCAAGCCTTTCTAATTTTAGGATTTGCGTCAGTCAAAATAGGTGAATAGAATCTATACATGACTGTGTTTTGTTCTTTGAAAATGCTACTTTTCAATTCTTCCAAATTTAAAAACAGAAAAATGTAGTTCTCAATGGAAAGACAAGTAATATTTTGTCATTTCATGATGTTGTTGTTGTTGTTGTTGTTGTTGTTAGGTACCGTTGAGTCATTATCCGACTCATAGCGACCCTCTGTACAACAGGGGAAACACATTTCTCAGTGTTTCTCTGCTGTGCATAGGGTTTTCAAAGGCAGATTGATTTTTAGGATGGGGTTGCCAGGTCCTTCTCCCAAGTCTGCAGCTTCTGGCATTCCCAGGCGGTCTCCCATCCAGGTACTAACCAGGCCCGACCCTGCTTAGCTTCCGAGATCTGACCAGATCGGATGCCACAGGGCTATGGCTGCAGGCTTCATGATGTTACTATGTATTTAAAATGTCATGTATATAAATATTATTTTTGTTGTTAGGTACCATTGAGTCAGGCCTGACTCATAGCAAAGCTCATAGAGTTTTCAATGTCTGATGCTTTCAGGATTTCTTCAGGAGTGGATTGCCACATCCCTCTCTTGTTTTTGTGGTTCTGGGGATCGAACCCAGGGCCTCAGATATCATTTCAAGGAGCCTAAGGAACAGTGTACATAGTGTAATTGCAAAGAAAATATGTTGCAATTTACACATTAATTCATTGTCACTTATTTATCCAAGGAAAAAACTGATCCTTTGAAACATCTCTACTCATATAGTCATTGGTTAGCCTTGATATTACTAACTGTGCAAACTGACATAAGAGTTTGTTCTCTCATTGTCCTGTTTTGAAATTAAAATATCCCCCAAAGGTCATGTGTTTTGATGTTTGGTCTCCACTGGTAGTATTCTGGTAGTATTCTTTTTTTTTTTTTTCTTTTTTCTTTTTTTTTTTGCGGTGCTGGGGGTAGGACCCAGAGCCTCACGTTTGCATGCTTTGCAAGTGCTGGACCACTGAGCTGTATCCCCCAGCCCTTTCTTTTCTTTTCTTTTCTTTTTTTATTTTTTTTTAACTTTTTGAGACAGGGTCTCACTAGGTTACACAAACTACCTCTGATCTCGAACTTGCGATCCTCCTGCCTCCACTTCCTGAGCCACTAGGAGTACAGGCGTGGGCCACCATGCCCAGCTCTGGCTTATTTTTTTTTATATTTCTTGTGTTTCTACATTGTAATTTGTCCATCTATTATGATAGATATAATTTTTAGCATTTTTCCACTTTTCTCTTTACTCTTTTTTTTTTTTTTTTTTTTTTTTTTTTTTTTTTTTTTTTTTTTTTTTTTTTGGTTTGGTTTGTTTCATGTGAGTCTTCTGAGTGCATAGTCTTCTCTTGGGCTTGTGATCCCCAGTATCATTTAGAAAGGAGAAGGCTAATTTTAGAGTCCAACATGCTGTTTCACTGCAGATCCATCTCCTCACTTTCTTCCACTGCATGGCCTGCAGAGTGCCTTCTTCATACAAGGACATCTGCATCTGCAATTCTAAGTCCGAGTCATATCCTGTCCTCTGAGTCTTCAGTGTTTCTTGGAGGAACTTCTCACTTAGTTAGTTTGGATGGCTTAAGATATGAAAGAGAGGATTGATGGTAAAGACTCTTTCAAGATGGCCTCTCTCCTCAGGACCAGTGAGCAAGGCAGGGGGGTACACTGGTTCCCTTCTCTGGCATCTGCTTACCACACACTATGCAGTTTCCTGCCTCAAAGTTTATTTTTTCAAAGTGTTATCTGGTGCATGTATAGATTTTCTCAATGCTTTCTGCTTTGTTTTGTGTTGTTTTTCTTAAAGCTCCACTATGTTGAATTTTCCCCTTTCCCTACCACTTTGTTCAGTACTGTGTTTTGGAGTGTGCTCTTTCTTTACCAGTCAAATGTTCAGTATTTCTGAATTTCACTTGGTCTCTGTCTACCTGTTACTCTTGCTCTCATTTGCCTTTCCATGTATCTCATCCCTCCCAGCTGCCCCAGTTCTGACACTTTGTTTCAGATTTGTGGAAATATGTGAGAATGTTGGATTTTCCTATTCTGCCATGTTCTTATCTAGATTTTGTGTATATTTTCTACTATTGAGTTTTTAGTGTCACTTATATATGCTAAGTAAAAATCTCTTTTAAGACTTGTAGTTTGAAAGTATTTTCTCCCATTCCACAGATTGTACTTTTACTCTTATTTCCTTTGCATGAACAGGCTTTTTAGATGAATCTAATTCTACTTGTGTATTTGTGTTGTTGTTTTCTGTGTTTGAGGTTTTATGCTTATACCAGTGCTTTGATGAATTTATTCTATGTATTCTTCTAATAGCTTCATTGTTACAACTCTTATGTTTACATCTTTAATTTGCTCTGTGTTGATTTTGTAGCTGGTGATAGGTAGCAAGTTTGTTCTTCAGCATGTGGTTATCCAATTTTCTCAACATCATTTATTAAAACACTATTGTTTCTCCAATATGTGCTCTTAGCAACTTTGTCAAAAATCAGGTGACTGTTGGACTTATATGCTTACTTTTTGGATTTGTATTCTGCTCCATTGGTTTATGTGTCTATTTTCATGCCAATAGCATGCTGCTTTGATTACTATAGCTTGTAGTGTATTTTGAAGTCAGGAACTATAATGTCTACTTTAATTTTGCCCAAAAATTCTTTGACTATTTGATGTTTATTTTGTTCTGGTATCATAAAATTTTTAGAATTTTTACTTCTGTGAAGAATGTAATTAATATTTTGTTAGACGTTGCATTGTATTTGTAGATCACTTTGAGTAATAAAAGGGATTGATTTCCTTATTTTTTATTTCAGATAACTTAATATTGGCACATAGCAGTGTTAATTTTCTGTCCTATGATCTTGCTGAATTACTTCATTAGTTCTAATATTTGTTGTGGAAAATTTTAAATTTTCTGTATATATTATATCATGTTATCTATAAACACCATTTGATTTCTTGTTTTTAAAATTTGACCTCCTTTATTTACATTGCTTGCTTGCTCTAGCTAGCAATTCTATACAGTGTTTAAAAAAGAGGTAAAAGTGGTCAACCTTGTCTTGTTCCAGATCTTAGAGAGAAAATTTTCAATTTTTCTAGAGTCAGTGTTATATTAGCTGTTTGCCTTATCAGATATGATTTTTATTATACTGAGCCGTGTTCTTTTATACTTAATTTGTTCAGTATTTTTACCATGGAGTGATGTCAAATTTCATCAAATGCCTTTTATGTATCTGTTGAAATGACCATATGTTTTTTCTCTTTCAGTCTGTTAGTGTGGCATAGCATACTAGGTCACTTATGGGAACAAACCATCCTTCCATCCTTGAGATGAATCCTACTTTATCATGTTAAATAATACTTTTAATGTGATGTTGGATTCAGTGTGCCAGTATTTTCTTGAGTATTTTTGCATCTATGTTTATCATTCTTATGTTTTATTTTTTATTTAATTGTCATCAACCTAGAGCAAAATGGAGAACATGATCATTGCTTTGCAAAATGGAGATGCAGAGTACATGGAAGGAAAATGTGTAAGAAGGACCAGTCCTAGACAGTGCTACAGATGTCATGATGTCATGTCAAGATGTCATGTCTAGATAGATATTGCAATCCTTGTTTTCAAAGTACCTTCTGAATCTGGGTTTACTTGATTTTTAAATCACAAGGAACATAGAATTTTTAAAGAAACACAGGCTTTTATGTAAGTGTCAGACAGTATTCTTAGCTACAAAACCTTCTGGTATGCTCTCCTCAGATATGTTTTTTTGAGATCTAAAATAAAATTATTGGTGTGAATTATTATAGCTTTGTTATTTTATCCAAAATTTAATATGTTGTTAGGTGCTGTCGAGTAGGCTTCAACTCATAGAGACGCTTGTAGGGTTTTCAATGGCTGATTGGTTCAGGATTACTTTGGGAGTGAATTGCCACATCCTCCTGTTTTTCTGGTGCTGGGGATAGAACCTGCTCCTAAGGGAGTGGAGCATGGCACCCTACCAACTCAGCTAAACCCCAGCCCAAATTTAATATAGGTGAATAATTTAGTAGTTATATAAATGGACTTTGGGCTTAGATCTGGATATGAACCCCAGCTTTACCACTTGTAATTGTAAAGCTTATTGAAGGGATTTAAATTCTTTGGGTCTCAAATTCATTACCTATAAAATAAAGAATAAAATAATCCTCTCAAAGGTCATTTCAAGGACAAATTAGCTAATGACAACAATGAATTAACCCTAGTGTGTTTCAATTATATATGCAAAGTATGGTTTTACTATTTTTGTCTGCTTTGAATCTCAGTGCTTAAGACATAGCAATATTCATTAATCATTTATCTTATCAAGTCTCTTTCAAATCTTGATATTTTTGAATTATTTATTTTGATAAACAGTATCTCACTGTATAATGAAATTATTTCTACTTCCGTTAATTTGTAATACTTTTAGGATCTCATTTCAGTGATTGAGAGAAATGTTTGGAACATTCCAATGGAATGTGATATGTAATCTGGTATGCATGGTGACTTCCTATGGAATGTGATTTGAACTCACCTAAACACTCTATTTTGGGGCTAGGGTTTAGCTCAGTTGGTAGAGGGCCACACTGCCCTCTGCGGCTCTAGGTTTGATACCCAGCAGCACAAAAATGGGAGAAGGACATGGCAATCCACTCCCAAAGCAATCCCAAAACAATCAGCCACTGAAAACCCTATGAGGGTCACTATGTGTTGCACCTGTCTCCAGGGCACCGAGCAACAACAAACACTCTATTGTAATGTAGCCACTGACAAAATTATGATGACTAGTACAACTTTCTGGTCTGGAGTTTAGCTCAGTTGGTAGAGCGCCACTCTGCAGTCTCTGAGGTCCTGAGTTCTATTCCCAGCACTGGAAAAATGGGAGAAGGACACAGCAACCTACTCCCAAGGCAATCCTGAAACAATCTGTCATTGAAAACCCTATGAGGGTTGCTATGAGTCAGACACGACTTGACAGCACCTAACAACAACAACAACAGTACAATTTTCTGGAGTTGAAAATTACAAACTATTTTTTTTAATTTAATTTATTAGGGGAATTAGTAAGCTGGCTAAATAAGAAATACGTTGGTCTAATGTGATGGTCATCTGCCAAAAAAATTAAGGGGGCCCCACTCAAAATGTGTTTTGAATGTGTAGAGTAATGATCACACATACACACATACAATAACACATGTACACAAACACACACATACACAGGAACCAAGAATTACAGAGAAGTCAGCAGCAATTTTAACTTAGTTTTTAAAAGAACCATACAACAATAAATGTATTAACAAAACCACTAGTCACATTAGATGAAGCCTGTGTCCTTCTATAAGCATTGTTCTCCTTAGGTCCATTGTATTTTGTTGCTGTTGTTGTTTTGTTGTTGTTGTTTTTTGCAGTACTGATGGTTGAATCCAGGGCCTAGCTCTTGCATTCTTTGTAAGTGCTAGACCACTGCACTGCACTCCCAGCCCATTCTTTTACTTTTTGAAATAGGGTCTCGCTAAATTACACAGATTGCCTCTGATCTTGAACTTGCGATCCTCCTGCTTCTGCCTCCCAAGTCACTGGGATCATAGGCATCTGCCACCACACACAGCTAGGTCAATTGTTTTAATAGGTATTTGAGAAATGTGGACAGCAGAAGTGAACTGATATAATATTTTAGACATGTATGGTGAAACGTGACTGTAATCCCAGCACTGAGGAAATTGAGGCTGGAAGGCCAACCTAAACTAGACAGCAATTTTCAGACAGGCTTGAAATACATTGCTCAAAATGATGATAAGAGAAAAGTAAAGGACCCCACAATTGAGAAGTAAAGTGAAAACAAATTGGGAGGCTTAAGGAAACCAAACAAATTTGGTTAATTGGGCAAACAAGTCTGACTTAGACCAGTCAGACAAACTAGTTTTGAGCATTGAAAATTCTGCAGTTTCCTCCCCCCTTAAGTTCCTTAATGCAGTAGAGATCATTTCTATTACTAAACATCTCCACATTATAGTCCAGATTGCTAAGTACCCTGTGAGACAAGCAGCTTCATAGGATTTAGGTTCTATTTGCTATACCAGAACAAGATCCAAGGTCTTTTAAATTAGATAAAATTGATTTTGGGGGGCTTTCCTCTTCATTGAACTACTTACATATGTTATGACTTTCTTGCAAAAGTATTTATTTCCTGATTTGTTCAAATAAGATAACCTAGAATCTAATATACTATTACTATGCTAGATTCTAAAGACAAAAGATGAACAAATTATACCCCCTGCCATAAAGGGCCATATTTATAGTGGGGATAAAAGGTAAAAAATATATGCTAGTAAATAAATAATATTATCTGAACACAATGGAAGGAATTATACTCTAGTCTTGGTGGTCAGATAGACTCAATACTACAAGACTTGAAGATGTTCAGGCATATACTGGGAAGAAATATTTATAAAAATTGAGCAAGAATACACAGGCTTCAATGTGAGATGGAAAAACCATTCTATTAGGATTTGTTCCATATAAATTAAACATAGAATGTGGAGGAGAACTAGAGTGAAACTAGGCAAGTAATAAGGTATGTACTAAAAATCCTTGAATAAAATGGCAAAGAAATGAGAATTAATTCTCTATTCAATTTATGGTCTTTGAGATGTTTTAAGCATCACAATTTCATCAATAAATTTATTTCTAGACCATAAAACAAATCTCTTTCATTAAATACATTAACGAGCTACCAGATTATGTATAACTAATTGTTATTTTTAGGTGCCGTCAAGTCGGTATCCCACTGATGTTGTTGTTGTTGTTGTTAGGTGCCGTCGAGTTGGTATCTGACTCATAGCGACCCTCATAGGGTTTTCAATGGCTATTTTTTCAGGATTGCCTTGGGAGTGGATTGCCAGGCCCTTCTCCCATTTTTGCAGTGCTGGGAATTGAACTCAGGACTTCAGAGACTGCAGCGCAGTGCTCTACCAACTGAGCTAAATCCCAGCCCATCCCACTCATAGTGACTCTTATAGGGTTTTCAATGGCTGACTGTTTCGGGATTGTCTTGGGAGTGGATTGCTAGGCCCTTCTCCCATTTTTGCAGTGCTGGGAATTGAACTCAGGACCTCAAAGAGTGCAGCGCAGAGCTCTACCAATTGAGCTAAATCCCAGCCCCATGTACAACTAATTAGAACTCTTTAATTCATGACTTCATATTGTCATTCATTACCATAATGTTTTCCTTCATTACCAGTGTCAGAAGATGACTTAGTGTGTAGTGTTTTCCAAGTTTATCTGACCATAGACTTTCTCATCATTATCCAAGATTAGAGTTGAAAAGAACTGATGTTTTCCAGTTTAATCTTTGAAAAAACTAATTGCTAAAATAATATACAAATAGCTTGAAGGGAAGCTTAACTGTAGTCAGAGAAATTAAAAAACAATATATTACTTTAATCTAGTTGAGAGATTTTGAAGGGATCAACTAGATATATTGAAAGAAGGGTGGAAAATATGCATGGCTTTGAAGGATATTCAGGATGTGAGATTTCAAGAACCAAGTAATCTCTAAAGGAATTGGTATAGTTTATTTGAAATGCATTCCCAGATAAGTTGGTAACAACCCAAGAACCACTCTTCAAGGCTGCTACAATTTTATAAATGCCAGGTATGATCCTAACTTCTTATCTTGTGGCCCACTCTAAGATAAAAAGAAACATCCAATAACCTAATCCCATCTGGGCAAATTGGCACATTCTAAATCTAGACAAAATAGGTCTTATTCTCATTCTGCCACCCATTTCCTTTCTCTAATTTCAGTTCCTTATCTGGGATGTATAACACTTTCATTTTCCTTCAGGAGAAACTGGTTTGGCATTAACCCTGAAAACCTATCCAGTCTGCCATCAGATGGTACAGTAGTCATGGAACCACCGTAGCCAAATTACAAACAGTAACAAAAAAGAGCATTAATCATGCACAGTGTGCAGTGGCCTTAAATAATTTAGTCATGCTGGCTTTATTTTCAAAGCATTTGGGAGAGGATGGTAGTGTAATATTAAATATGTTCTGATCCATTTTAACATGTATTACAAGCATGTTGACCTATATTGGTAGGTTGCTGATTTAAAAGATATATGACAGAAATTTAATATATAGAGTTTTTGTTGTTAGGTGCCATTGAGTTGGGTCCCTCACAAGGTTTTCAATGGCTGATTTTTTTAAGGATTGCCAAGTCCTTCTCCAGAAATTATAGAGTAGATAAGTACAAAAAATTTTGAAATTGTAAACCCTCCCCAATGAATTTTGCACTTTTGTTTTCCCTTCTTGTCATACATGACATTGTTGTTATATATAGTAATGGGAGAAGAAAAAAGATACTCTTCATATCAGTAAATGTTTAAAACCTATTTTGAAGTTAATGCATTGTCAATGCCATTTAAATTTTAAGTTATGATTTATTTTAAAAAGTAATTAAGATTCTGAATGTAAAAGCAAGTGCTTTAATTTCTAAAGTAAGCACAAAATAAATGGGGTATTTTATGACAAAATTGTGATAATAATTTCAATATTAAAAATATTTGCAATGTTTAAGATGTAGGTCATATGAGAGAGAGGGAAGGGGAAGGCACAGCTATCAACCATGTATTTATTTTATCTTATAGATATATTCATTTAGAACTGTATTTCATTTTAAAGTGCTCTTCAGAGTACTATTCCCCTAGAGAAATTATTCATAAATGGCACTAATGAGTGTCAAGCTGCATTTCAAGACATTTTGAAAATTGTCCTATTAATTAATGGTGTAATTAAGCTTTTGTCAGTGACATATCATATTTCTGACAGGAATAGATGGCCTGTGTAAGTCAGTGCCAGGCAGCCATCCAGGCAGCCACTGTGTATAATGGATGGTAGCAATTTAGTGCAGGTTTACAGTGACGGGACCACCTACGTGAAGGAGGCTGGCAACTTGCATAAAAAAACAGTGCTTCTCCCTGTACTTCAGGAAATCACTGCAGCTGAGATTGATGTGACCTCCCCCTCCCCAGGATGACACATTAGCCTTTTACCAATAAACCATAAATAGTTTTTCTCTGAGCTTTTGTGACAAAAATGTCAATTAGCTTCTAAATTTCATTTTCATTTAATTTTATATTCTAATTCCATTTGCATATTAATATGAACATGGTGCAGAACTGTTAGATTAGAAGACCTCACTAAGGCTAATAAGATGTAATACACACTTACTGAAGGTAATAGTTATACACATTTAAATGTTGCCCCACCACCACAAATCTATTTGTGTGGGAGATGTGCCACTGCTAATGCTTCTGTAATATCAGTGTGTCACAGACAGTAAGATTTAAACCTGGGTACTAAGCAGTAAAAGAACTAAAACTGAAAGAGAAGATTCAAGCACACTCACATGAACACAATTAAATATAAATCATTTTATTCCTGTTCACCCCTCTGCAACAGATCTGTATTAATTCGAGTATGAATAATTTACATTCTGGTTCCAGCTATCAAGTCCTTAAAATTGAATAAGACTCAAAATATACAGATAGAATTTCCTTGGTAGAAACATTTCACTTTAGTGAAGCTCATGGGCTTAGAAACACTTTTTTACAGAATTAAAGATTTTTTCTGATATAAACTTTTATGTTTTCTCATTTTTAATACTCAACTTATTTTTACTTTTAAAAACATATTTTCATGAAAAATTCGCAATGTATGTTTTATTTTGCATGATCTAGAAGCCATAATTTCTGCAATGTTTTTCAAGGTTTACATAGCATATTAAATTGTTCAGTGGTACTGATTCAGAAATCAATGTTACCATACTTAGACTCAGATATTTTGAAACATAAGAGAACATTAAAGATCACCTAGTTTAACTCACTTTATTTGAAAAGATGAAGAAAACAAAGCCTGAGAGATTATGTAATTTGTCCAAGGTCATGCATCTATTCAGTGTCAGAGCAGGGCTAGGATTTGACAAGTTCAACTATTATTTTTCAAAGGTTGTTCTCAAAGTCATTTTTTAAAAAATAGTAATTTAGATTTAAATAGAAATAGAACATTAAAGAAGCAAAATGACATAAAGTGAGAAAGGACAAAAAAAGAGAGAAAGAGAGGGAAGAATGAAAGAAAGAAGGGAAGGAAAAAAGGAAATAAAGTGGGGAGGAAAAAGAATGTGAAGAAAAATGTGTATTATGTTATAAGGATCTTATTCCAATCTCTTAGGATATCTCAGTAATTTGATAAACTGCCTTGCTCATCTTTTGAGACATGGATTAATTATATTACATTTTATGGCAAAACTTCAGCTTACAAATGAGATGTGTTCCAAAATCCTATTTTGTAACTATTTTTAGAGCAAGATTGTACTAGTTCTGGTTGTAATAATTTATTTAACACATACTGAAACTTAAGCATTTGATGTAAGAAATGCTAAAGTTGACAAGATAAAAGTCACTTTGAGAATTTGTCATGCAGATAAGAGGAAGTTACAAATGTGGGTGCTAGGCAAGTTAAGTTAGCAATCCCTCAAAGACATTCTCATAACAATTTGTCCAAATTTAGCTCCAGAAAATGTAAAGCACTTTGTGAGAGGAGGCAGAGGAAGGTCTGTTGAAGGTAGCTTTAGGCATCTTTTATATCAGTTAGCATTTTTCAGCTTTATCCTGAAATGTATATATTCCAACTCAGTAAATTAAAACCCTCCAATTAACCCAACCCATCTTCTCTAGAAGGCAGAAGGCATTAACTCCTGCTACTTAAGCATTCCTACTTTGAAGGGTCTTTTCCATGGCAAAACACAGGTTAGTACATATATTTTTTCTTCCAATAACACAGTACTTCCACGTGAGAGAACCCTTCAGCAATGACTTTAGCATTCCTTATAAGACCTAATATGCATGTGATGCTTTTCTGCACTAGGTAGTGTCCTAATTTTTTAAATACATGTATTAATTCTTAGAGCAACCCTATGTGACAATGTGATATTATTCTCATTTTATGGATGAAGAAACTGAGACGAAAGTGTTAACAAAGTTGACTAAACTCATACAAATAACAGATAGCAGAGATGTTATTCCAACAATATCAACCCAGACTAAGAATCATGGGGAGATAGTGCCACCATTGCCTACTGGGAGAGAAAGGGATTGGTAATTACACAGTTAAATTAGAACAGATTCTTTTTCACAGCCCTTAGATGGAACCAATCTTATAGACAACCTGGTGTTTGGCCAAGGCAATTTTTATTAAGCAAAATTAAACAAAATGAAAGAAAAGGATAAGAAAAATGTGCTTTCCACTTAGGATGTTAAAATCTAGACACTGACTACACACTCACAAAATATGGCCTACGTAGTTACATGCAGAGCAGGGACATCTAGTGTTTAGTTATGTTGTTGTTGTTAAGTGCAATCAAGTCAGGATCAACTCATAGTGACTCTCATAGGGTTTTCAATGGCTAAATGTTTTGGGATTGCTTCAGGAGTGGATTGTCGTGTCCTTCTCCCGTTATTCCAATGCTGGGGATTGACCTTGGGTCCTCAGAAAGTATAGAACAGCATTCTTACCAACTGAGCTAAACTTAAGCTCCAGTGTTTAGTTATAGACATAATTTCCAAGAACAATATTTCGCTGAATTAGGAGGTTAAAAACTTACCCGTCACTTCTGCTTTAGATTCTGAAAGAATTTCTTCTGAAGCAAAGGAATTCATTTTCTCTGGAGAGGGAGAAATGTTAAAATGGGAAATACAAAGTGATAACACAGTACAAGTAAAATATCCTGGCATGCATATCTTGTTCTGTACTGGATGTGCCCACTTCTAAGACTTCATGGTTCTTTAAAATCAACACACTCTGAAAGACCTTGTGTCCTCCTTTCCTGATGAGCATTGTGACACAGAGTTGCCTGAAGCAGAAATCTGTTTCTTTCCTTTGACTCTTGCAATGGCTAATTGTCACATCCAGGCAATAGCCAGAGTTTCTCTTTTCCATATCCTTCATAAATCTGTCTTAATTCTGTTACTGCCCATACTACATGGGATCATCATGTTTGATTGTGTTCTGCACCAGGAAAACCATTTGGCAGATGAACCCATCAACATTACTATTCAGTAGATTATTGTTGTTGTTAGGTGCCGTCCAGTCGGTATCTGACTCATAGCGACCCTTATAGGGTTTTCAATGGCTGACTGTTTGGGGATTGCCTTGGGAGTGGATTGCCAGTCCTTCTCCCATTTTTGCGGTGCTGGGAATTGAAATTGGGACCTCAGATACTGCAGTGCAGCACTCTACCAAATGAGCTAAACCCCAGCCCTTATTCAATAGATTACGATCCCCTTATTTATTAGCCTCTGTGCCTCCAACTGATAATGAATTCCTTCTCCAATCTATTTTCCACATGTTATTCTTTTAAAATATTAAATTTGGTCAGGGAAATACTTTGATTGGGATCTCACATTGGCTTTGATGGATTTTTTGAGTGATGTCCATACTCCTATGATGCATGTCAAGGTCAATGACATCTAGTCTCTATAGCTTTCTGTCTCGCCACTACTTTTCTCCTTCCTTTACTAATATCTTCCATAACTCACATCTCAGACTTAGTGAATTGTTTTTTATTATAGTTTCCAAAATTTCTCTTTTAAGCTTTTGAAAATACTATGTATTTTTCCTGGAAAGTTCCTCACTTCCACCCACTTAAATCTCCACTTCCATTTTCTTCACATGTAATTAACTTTGTAACATCCTTCAAAAATCAATGAAGGCACCATTTTTTTCTGGAAGTTTTTCCCAAATTCTTAACACTGACAGAATAAACTTTTATGTACTCATATAGCTCTGTGGCTTCTTATTACTGGATCCCACCCTATTATAACTACCTATTCACATGTCTGTGTCCTTCAGATGGATTAGAAACCCTTCCAGAAAAGCAGTGATGTTTTATTCATCATCATACCCCTAATGCCTTATAGGGTTTTCTCATTTAGCAAAGTCTGCAGTCATAGCACTTTGGCTTCCAATCCTGTCAGATCTCAGAAGACAAGCAGTACTTGCAGGGGAGACTGCTGAGGAACATCAGATACTGTAGGCTTGGGAGAAGGACCCTGAAACCCACTCTCAAAAATCAATCTGCCGTTGAAAACCCTATGAACAGCAGAGAAGCACTGACAATAGTGTTTTGCCTGTTGTACTTAGGATCGCTATGAGCTGCACAATGACTCAATGGTACCTAACAACATCAACAACATCTAGCAAATGCTAAGTGCCAAATGGGGCTGGGATTTAGCTCAGTAAGTAGAGTGCTGCTCTGCAGACTGAGGTCCAGAATTCCATTCCCAGCACCACAAAAATGGGAGAAGTACTTGGCAATCCACTCCGGAGGCAATGCTGAAATAATCAGCCATTGAAAACCCTATGAGGATCACTATGAGTCAGACATGACTTGATGGCACCGAACAAAAAGTGTAAAATGAAAAAACAAATATCCATAGGACACAGGTAAATGTTAAAGCAAGTATTTCAGGCGCCACCTGTTAAACTTACTTTATTACCAAAATTTTATCATGCCTTCATAAGAATATTTGTACCACTTTCTCCTTATATCAAAAATAGTTGAGATAAACAATTGAATCATATTTAAGAATAAAAAAAGAAAAAGAGACAATGAATTGTCTGGTATAAAGTATTTACCAATTTTTTTCTTGTGAGTTAAAACCTAAAATATCTTAACCAGGCTAAAAGTATTGCAGGGTGACTTTTAAGGTATTCAGTAATAATCACTTTTGCACAAAATGCACAACTCAGTATTCATTTGGTGAATATCTATTTAAATTAAATTGACAACTCATTAGAATGATAAGACATAGAATTATTTTTCCATAAATTATAGGTAATCTGTATTTTCACATTAACTCTATTACCAGTAATAGATTTTTAATGTGATACTTACACTTTGATAAAAGAGAAATCATGTTGCCTCTAAAAAATGTATGATGTGAATAGAGAAAAAATGAGTACATGGGAGGGGATGAAAGATGTGCAAGAGAATGAGGAATTAAAAACATAATAGCTAAGAACATAGCAAGAAAGAAAGAGAAGTTAAAAGAAGATAGGTAGAAAATACAGGATAGGTTGGAGAAATTATATAAAAGAAAATGCTGTTAATAAATGAAAAAAATAGAGCATCATAAGGAGCAGACAATAATATGCTATTCTGATAAATGTAATTATGAAAATAGAAATGTATATACAATTGCATACATTTAAACAATAAATATTGACAAGAATAGAAAAGAGAAAGTTATATATTTTAAATCATTTGTTAATGATTAGATGAAAAGTTTATTTCACAGCTATAACTTACGTTAAGAGTCACAGTTGCCTTGGTTGTACAATGGAGGAAAGGTCTTGCCTTTTCTCAGGGCTGTCAATGCAGAACACCAGTAGATAATCATATCAGATTTGTGTTCACCCCAGTGAATTCCACATACCTTCCTTAGGTTAGACTACATTCTGCAGTAGTAATATATGTCGCTGGTAAAGGAAATAAAGAATATGCAACATATTCATTAGTTTAAAAAAACAAAAAAAGATATGTGCAGTGCTTCCATTTTATAGAAGTATTTTTTCTCTTTAAGAACGCAGTATTTTATATTCCCAGTAGATTTTCTCTAAACCCACTTTATGTATTTGCTGTAATACCACTGGAATTCACTATTTGATATCTTGTTAGAGAATAAAGGAAAACTTTCCATAGTACATTTTAGGAATTGGACCATTTTGAATGTTTATGTTGGACAAAATAAAGAACAGGGATTTTCTGACTCACATCTTTTCTCATGTGATTAACTCTAATTCTGCAGTATAGAAAAATGAAAGTATAAGCTTAGAGCATGTAGAATAAATCACCATATTGAGAAAAGAAAACTTCTGTATAAACAAGAGTGGATTGAATGGCCCAGCAATTCACAAATTCAGAGACATTGGTATTAAATCAGATTTCTATAAATATAGGTATTGGTTCAAGAACTTAACAACATAACTTTGTTAGAAAATCTACTATCCAACATTTTTAAAACTTCCTTTGTTAGCTACATTCAATTTTTTAAAACATTTATATGCAAAAGAAGTGGGCAATTTTGAGTTAGAGGAGTAAAATAATATTTGAATACTGGTCATTTTATCCTAAGAACAAATATCAACATGTCTTCACATAACTTATCAGCAATTCATTTATTAATTTATATATTATTTTACATAAGAAAACTAATACACATACAATTATGTATATATATACACACATACATAATTGTATATATATGTGTGTATATATATGTATATATATATATGTATGTATATATGTATATATATTCAGTCCAAATAAACATCTTCATATGAGGAGACAGAGTTAAGTGTCTTGTGGGTGAGAATGCCATGGAGCCCCATTCCCAGGCCCCTACATCTTTTTTTTTTTTTTTTGAGACAGTGTCTTGTCAAATTAGGAAGAATACTTCTAGCCTTGAACCCACCATCTTCTTGCCTCAGCATTCTAGATCTATGGAATAACAGGCACACTCCAGGGTTCCCTGTTTATATAGTCTTTTCATTAAAAGAGATTTAGATTTGTGAAAGGAAAACTATTGGCAATAAGTAGATATGCTATACCTAATGCTTTCCCTTCTTTCAGCACTTTAAAATAGCCTACTATTGTGTTCTAAGGGAGAATAAAACTAAATAGTAAAAAAAGAATTTATAAATTATCCTGTCCTCTAGAGAAAGGATTAACATTAGCACATAAGCAGATAATCCTTTGGGAGAAGTTTGTACCCATAAATATTCAGTCCAGGATTTATTCTCTGACCATTCACCTATTTGTCATAGTGGGTCTCATTGAAAGCCTTAATTGAGGAAATAAATATATCATGATATTGAACAGGTATAGTTTCTGAACTTTTTCCTCCAACCTAACCAACTCTAACCTTTAATATATCATGCCACCAAAAGCTTCTTAAAGAAAACTAGAAAATAATCTTTCAGCATATGTGCACATTCCTGGCAAAAGGTTACAAGGTTATATTTGTATTCTTAGTTCTCTTAAGCTTTTCCTGTCTCATTCTCACTTTAATCTTGCACATCAACACTATTGTAATGAACTTTCATTATCATTATGTATCTGTTTGTCTAATTATTACATTTTGATTTTGTATATATTGGAAAGATTTTTCTTCATTTTTCATCTATTCATCTCTTTATTCTGTTGCTTCACATAATGCTCTTTGCATACAGTATGAACAATAAATGCTTTCTGATCTAATATGTTTAAATACATTGTAAACATAGGATACATTTATGGAGTAAAATTATCAAATGCTAGTCTAAATTGAATAACATTCTAAAGTCCATAATTTTTAAATAAAATTAAATTTATTTTTTCATCATAAACTTTAAGACAGGGCAAATTGTGTTTTCAAGATATGTATAAAATTTCCAATAAAGAAGATTATATACATATATATGTATATATATATATGCACATGCATAATATATGGGGTATGGGTTTTAGCTCAGTTGATAAAGTGCTGCTCTGCACTCTGTGAGATACTGAGTTTGATCTCCAGGACTCCAAAAAAATGGGAGAACCACTTCACAGCCCACTCCTGAAACAATTCCGAAGCAAACAGCTATTGAAAACCCTATGAAAAGTGGAGAAGCACTGACATAATACTGGGTATGGCACAGTGCTGGTGAGTGTTTCATTCTTTTGTACATACGGTCACTGTAAATGTGGCTTGACTTGATGAAGCACATGACTTTAATCTCAGCAACTCAGCAACTCTGGAGGCTGAGCCAGGAGCATCTTGAGTTTGAGGCTACAGGCAGCCTCCACAACTTAACAAGACCTTGCCAGAAAGATAAAAGCAAAAATAAAGGTACTGAGAGTACAGCTCAGTTGTAGAGCACTTGCCTAGCATGCATAAGGCTCTGGGTTCAATCTCTAGCCCTAGAAAACATAATAATAATGTTTTTAGTTAATTTTGAGCTACTTTATAATGCATCTTGCTTGTCTACACATTGTTTCAGGTCTTCGTAAGTCTCTGAAATGGCTCTAGAGCTGAAAGTAATACTGGAAAGTGAAATGTAATTTTAGTGATTAATACATGCCTGCTCTCCTTTGAACTTGGACAGGATTCTGTCTGGTGAAATTAAAGAACCAAAAATTGTACTTTGTTTTATTGTCTAACTCATAAGAATGCATGTAACTTAAGGGTCTTCCAAGAAGGAGATAATATGGAATTAAACACTTAAGTAATCTATTAAAGAAAATATCTGTAGGCAAGATGGGGAGAAAGGGTAAGGGATCTGGAAGTGCTCTCACCTCAGTATCAGCCTTGTCTTTGTGAAGAAAAAAAAAAAAAAAGAAGAAGAATCTTAATTTTCACAAGGTCACTGGGAATCCATGAAACAGAGGCCCTCATTGGGAGTACCACTCTCCCTGGATCTACCCTGTCTTATTTTGCTTGCTGAACAGTCATTACTAGAAAACTATCCATAGAAACCATGGACTCAATACAAAGTGGCTTATGGATTTGAGAAAGCAGTAGCACATGTGTTTGGACAATTAGAGCCCCACAGTTAAAGAACTAAGAACAACATTTGCTTGGCTGCCCCCAAAAGAAATGAGACAATGTCTACAAAACTTACGATGTTCTTTAAGTTTAAAGTGTGATGGTAGATAATAATAATAAAAGTGATTGGTTGATAAAAAGATGAACATCAAAATAGTGGCATAATCTGAGTGGAAGTAAGCACTTTTATATTTGGGTTTCTGCATAGTCTGTGCAAACTAGTTGTTGAATACAAGTCCTATCATAAAAGTTGCTAGTTATATATCCATCAGCAAATTTATTAATCTTACTCTTACTATATTTTATATGTTCATTATTCTACTATATGTTAATTACTTTTCGTATATTTCTTTATATGTTAGTTAATTTTCACAGATTAATTATCTATTGTTCTTTTAAAGTACTATTATTTTCTCTTGTTACTATTAGAAGATATTTTTAAGGTCATAACATTGAACAGGGGCTGAGATTTAGCTCATTTGATAGAGCGCCGTTTTACAGTCTCTGAGGTCCTGAGTTCCATTCCCAGCAGCACAAAAATGGGAGAAGGACGTGGCAACCCACTCCCAAGGCAATCCTGAAACAAACTGCCATTGAAAACCCTATGAAGGTCGCTATGAGTCAGACTCGACTCGACGGCACCTAACAAAAACAACAACAATAACAACAACATAGAACAACATCTCATGGCTCAGGACCGTTCTTCTATGAACTCACTGACATCTTTTAGTTTATGCATGAGTTAGGATACAGATAATGAATAAGGAAATCAGTTCTATTCTAAAGATCAAGGACAAAATTATCTTTCTTTTTTCTTTTTTTTTTTTTTTTTGCGGTGCTTAGGGTTGAACCCATGGCCTTGCACTTGCATGATTTGCTCATGCTGTACACTGAGCTGCATTGCCAGCCCATTTTGAGACAGTATCCCACAGACTGCCTCTGGTCTGGAACCTGTGATCCTCCTGCCTCTGCTTCTGGAGTCCCTGGGATTACATGTGCACACTGTTCCCATCTTGAAAATGATCAAAACTTTTGTTCAAAAATATGTTTAAGTGGTAGCTAGCAGGGGATGGGGATGGGAGAATTGTGGAGATGTTGGTTAAAGATCACAATTTTTCAGTAAGACAGAGGGAATAAATTCAAGAGATATATTGCACATCATGATGACTAAGGTTAACAACAATATATTATACACTTGAAAGTTGCTAAGATAGTAGATATTAAGTATTATTCTTACAAAAAATGGTATGTAATGTGCATGTTAAATGGTTTGAATTACTCATTCCATAGTGAAGCATACATGTTAAATCATGTTTTGCACCAACATACATGCATTTTTACCTATCAATGAAAATATGCACACATGTATACATATATATATATATACACAAACTCACACATATGTATGTATATATATACACACATGTACATACATTTAGGTCTGCCAATAGTTATTACACATAAGGTCCCACTTCCAATGTTTGTGTGTATACATATATTCTTTCATGTCTGTCAAAACTTATATTCACAACAAAATCATTGTATTGAACATGAAAAAAACTAATTTTAAATGTCAAAGTGTATTAGACTATATTTGGAGAAATATAATTGAGTCAAGACAGACCTCAAAACATATATAACACAGTGAATATTAAATTTCTAGAATGAAGTATAAGGATTTTTTTATGGATAAATGGTATACATACATAAAATCCAGGTGATTTTATAGTTAATAATGGATAAAGAATATTGAGTTTATCATATACTGTTTATCAATAGCTGTGAAAACTTCTCACCAGGTGATACTGTCATTGCATTGCAAGGCGTTTACCATTTTTACCCCACACATTCTGAAATTGTGACTGAGGAAACAGACCACTCAATTGAGAAAAGTACAAAATACATTTAATTGAGAACATTTAGGTTTTCTTAAAGTTTGAGGATTATAAAATGTAGGAAAAAGATCTAAAAAATTGTGCCCAAGTGTACATTTATTTGCAATGTGAAAATAAATCACAAAAGTCACAAATTTTCCAAAATCGACAATATAAAATAAAATAGGTAGTGTTTTTGGTAATTATATATTTTAGGCTTGTATGATAACCTGACTCACACTGTTACATATAAGCTTACCACAATCTTGTCTTGGGCTTCATATATTTTGTCACCTACAGCTATAGCACTGTGGATTCAGATCTCATCAGATCTCTTGGAAACTAAGCAGGGTCGGGCCTAGTTACTACTTGGATGGGAGACCACCTAGGAAAATCAGGTGCTATAGGCTTGGGAGACTGACCCAGCAACCCACTCCCAAAAATCAATCCGCCATTGATAACCCTATGAACAGCAGAGAAGCACTGACAATAGTGCTTCACCTGTTGTTCATAGGGTAGTTATGAGTTGGATACTGACTAGATGGCACCTAACAACAACAACATATTTTAAGTCATGGTAATATTCAACTCTTTACATGAAACTCATTAACCATGCTGGACAAGATGGACAGTAAATGATAGGAACATCCTTGGGAGCCATTCCTACTGTGAAGAGGGTGACAGTAATTTAACTACATATGAAAGTGACTGTGAACCATATAAATATAAATCTTGTCCTCTACCTCAAAATGTTTCAATTAATTTCCCCATTATTTAGATCCACAAATATCTAAGGTATTCTTCATGCAACTCATTTGATATAAACTGTCTGAAGGAAAAGTCTAATATAGAGGCAATGATTCTAAGCAATTGAGGCAAAAACATTTTACCGTAGAAAATTTTGCAACATAACTATGTGAAAATATTGTTAGGAAGGGTCCTATACACAAACAGACTCTTAGAATTAAAGTCTACAAGATTTTTGGTAACTCTATCTCATTGCAAATGGGAAGGATTTTTTTTCTCCAAAAAAGCAACAATTGCATATCTACTATAAAAATGCACATTGCTATTATGTGAAAAACTTATCACTATGGAAGTTAAAATACTTTGAAAAGAATTATATCTTAGTTACATTTTTTCTTTCTTATGAAAATCCTATGAGATTCGCTGTGAGTCAGACTTGAGTCAACAGTACATAACATCAAAAACATTGTTTAAGTCAATGTTTAATATTTTCCCAATCTTAAATTACACTGTAGAATTTCAGTTATTAGAACACATACTTGCTCAACAAAAATACTAGCTTAAGATATCTTTATGAAATATTAGTTTTTGAATTCTAAAGGAGCATCACATTCATCTTATTGTCCTCCTTGCAGAAAAAAATTGATCTTACTTATA
>VMDO01030294.1:0-21459 GCA_007922755.1 Pedetes capensis | reverse complement strand
CCTCCCCCCTTCCTATCTAAGTTTCCCATCCAAGTCTTCTCTATCTTTTACTATATAGTATTTTTCTATATGTCCTTGGGTTCCATTTCTGTTTAAGATAGAAACTTTTCCTGTAGTGGTCTTTGTTTCTATCTTGTTAGAACAATTACATGTGATTTTTAGTCCGTTTGTATTGACCTCATTCTTATCTTCCCTCCCCCCCTTTTAATGTGATCTGACCTTTGAGTAGGATTTTTCCTTCTTGTAATTTTGAGTCAGCTCAGAGAACAGTCTTGAGCCCTCAGCTCCTTCAGGGATTTACAAGAAGGCAATTGGGGGAATGAAGTAGGAGCAACAGTATTTTCACTGAAGAGCTATGACTGTTTTCAGTATTTACCATCATGTCAAAGAATATTACAATGTCTTATACTGTGTTAAGTATACTTTAATTATGGTTTTGAGTCTAAATAAGACAAATTATTTACTGTTTAATAATTATAGCACTACTAAAAAGAATATGTTACTCAACCCACAATTCTTGGGTTTTTTGCTCTGTGTTTTTTGCATTTGATATGAAATGGGATGGTCATGACTAGCTAGTCATACCCTGGTGACATGCTACATTATTTTCTTCCAGACAGTCTTTTCTTTATCTTCCACTCTTTTGCACACTCTTACCAGCTGATGAAGCTGCTGCTGTTTAAAGGAGTCCATTTTTAAGTCCATTACTTCTGTAGCTTTGTGCTTACCGAGCTCATAAATTAAGCTTTCTACTAGTTTGCATTCTTCTTGAGGGCGACCTCCACACACCTGAAGGAGACTCATTCAATCCTGTGTTTCCATGAGCAAGTTTCTTCTCCACTTGCCTCCTGCTCAGAATAATAACATCAACTCCATTAGAATAGCATCACTGGTGTTTAAAATGCTGCTAAAGTTCAGACACTTTGTCAATTGTGACTGAAGATAGCTTCTAACTACAGAACTAACAGTGAAGTATAAACAGTATTAAGCATCCAAATCCTGCCATGTCAGAAAAGAAATAATTATTTGAGAAACAAAGTAGCTCACACAAATGTCCAATGAACCATTTTAAAAAATGGACATGAAACTAGTTTAAAGGATAGGCTGCAATACAAATACGTGTGAAATATTTCTCTGAACAATTCTCAAAGAAGAATGATGAAAGAACAATTATAAATAATGAAATGAATAGATTGTGACTAATGAATTTTCTTATCCTAATTAGAAAGTACAACTTCCCTCTTCATGTTTAGGTAGGAAAATTTTTCCACTCCATTGAGGGTCTAAATCTCACATTTTCACTAAGACATAACACATTTCTTTTTGTCCACCAGCTATCCTAAGAATGTTGGATGCTATTTTAATGGGCTGGTTTTGAGTATCTCTAGTGTCATGCCTGCAGCTGTACCACTGTGGCATCCAATCCAGCCAGATCTTGGAAGTCAGATCTTGGAACCAGCTTGGAAGCTGGTTAGTACTTGGAATGGAGACCACCTGGGAACACCTGGTGCTGTAGGCTTGGGAGAAGGACCTGGAAACCCACTTCCAAAAACAATCAGCCATTGAAAACTCTATGAATAGCAGAGAAGCACTGACAATAGTGTTTCACCTGTTGTATATAGGGTTGCTATGAGTTGGACACCGACTTGATCACACCTAACAACAACAACAACAGTACTGTGTCACATCAGGAATTATTAGAGCAATGATATCCAACCCTTTTGGCACCAGGGACTGGTTTCATGGAATACAGTTTTCCAGAGACTGAGATGGAGGTGTTCAGGATGATTCAAGAGCATTACATTTATTGTGTAAATACAGATGAAGCTTTGCTCGCTCACCTGCTGTTTGTAGTGGTACCATTTCATGGCCTGGAAGTTAGGGACCTCTGCATTATAGTACTGTTCACCCACTGTGTCTTCCTTTGCCTTCTCATGTTACCCATTATTCGCTTTCAGATAAATGATTGCTCTTCCACTTGTAAACCTTTCAATGCCATGTGGAAGTGGTAGTCAAATAAATTCTAGTGAAAATTCAACATTGTGATTATTTTTCTTTTGGCTGATGAGTATCTGAAAATTTTCCTGTACTTGGAGAAATTATAGTTGTGCAAATTATGGTGGGAAGCAGAATTCTACCTCCCGCTACCAGAGTCAGAAAGGAAAGAGGTCAGATGCTTGCTCCTTCAGATGCCTTGTATTCAAAGCCTGGTCAAACATATGGGCCTGCCTGCTATTTAATTCAAGAAGGGGTAGTATAAGAAGTCAAGGTGGTCTAGAGTAGCAATTCTCACGTATTGCCCAGGAACCCTGTGTCCCTTGCACACTGCCAGGGGGGTCTACAACATCAAAATGAATATCATAATAACTCCAGTACATTACTTGTCTCTTTCATACTCGCTCCCTCATAAATGTATAGTGGAGTTCTCTAGAGCAGCAGTCTCTGACCTTTGTGGGACCAGGGACTGGTTTCATCAAAGACAGTTTTTCCATGGATGGTGGGTGGGGGATGGTTTTTGAATTCAAGCCAATGGGGAGCAGGTATAAATACTGGTGAAGCTTCATTTGCTCACCTGCCACACATCTCCTGCTGTGCAGCCAGGTTCCCAGTAGGCCATGGAACACTATCTGTCCCTGGTCTGGGGAATCAAGACCCCTGTTCTACAGGGTACATAATATGTGATATTGTAATAAATTGAATGTTACTGCAACTAGGAGAATTCATCTACTCTCCACAAAGCCAGATTTTGAAGAGACTTTTGAGTCATGGAAAACAGCATCATTCTTCTGACTAAATAGGAAATAGTTTTTTTTTTAATGTTTTTTAATACCTACAGCCATGCCACTTTTTTGTCCAATCCCATCTGATCTCGGAAGCTAAGCAGGGTCAGGCTTGGTTAGTCCTTGGATGGGAGACCACCTGGGAATACTGGGTACTGTAGGCTTGGGAGAAGGACCTGGCAATCCACTCCCAAAACAATCAGCCATCACAAAACCTATGAATAGCACAGAAGCACTGATATAGCATTGGGCATGGCACAGTGTCGGCGAGTGTTTTGTTCTGTTGTACATAGGATCACTATGAGTCCTACCCAGCTCGAGGGCACCTAACAATAACATGTTTTTTAATGTTAGCATGTGATCATTTTATTATTTTAAATGAAATAATACATATTTTTAAACTTCTGTTTCCATTTCTAATGTATTCAATATCAATAGATACAACTCATATAAACAAAAACTCTTCAGATCCCTCAGCAAATTTTAAGAATGGAAAGGAGTCTCATGACAAACTCATGAATACCACTGTTGTAGAGTGAGGTCCCAGGTCTATTGCATCAGCATCACTGGGAACTTGTTGGAAATGCAGACTCAGGCTTCCACCCAAGTGCACTGAATCAAAAACCATGGAGTGAGGCCCAGACATCTGTATCCTGAGAAGCTTGCAGTCGATCCTAATGCATCTTCAATTTGGGACCCAGTGGTCTACGGCAGCAATTCTCAAACTTTCACCCTGAATCAGATCCCCTAACAGCCTCATTAAACTACAGATTCCTGCCCTATTAGTTACTTTTCTCATTGCTGTGACCAAATACCTGACAGAAACAACTTAAGGGAGGAAGGATTTATTTTGGTTGATAGTTTTAGAAGGTTCATTCCTTGGTTGCTTACCCCCATGTGCTTGGGCAGAACATCATGGTGGCAGGAGCCTGTGGCGGAGGACCTTCTTTATGACAGATGGAAGACAGAGAGAGGGAATACCAGTACACAGCTGGCTTTCTCCTTTTTCTCCTTTTTTTTCTGTCCAGGCTCTCTGCCCATGGGGATGGTGCTGCCTATATTCAGGGTGGTCTTCCTCCTCAGTTAATCTTCTCTGGAAACCCTCACAGACACACTCAGAAATGGGCCTCATCCATGTCTTTGTTAGATGCTGTCAAGTCAGGTCTGACTCATACTGACCCTAGGTACAACAGAACAAAACACTATCCAACACTTTGCCATGCACACGATCTTTCTATGTTTGACCCCATTGTTGCAGACACTGTGTTTCCTCTCATTTTGAATCATGCCACATCTGTAAAAGGAGGTCCCAGGGGCTTTACTACCACCCCGTCATTAAGATGGACTCTACTTTGAGGAGGCAACTCTTCCCCAGTCATTTCTTAAATGCCTTTCATCCTTGAGGGCTCATTTTCGAGCACTAAAATTGACAGTGTTTCTCTGCTATTCATAGAGTTTTCAATGGCTAATTGTTTTGGGAGTGGACTGCCAGTTTTTTTCCCTAGTCTTTCTTGGTCTGGAAGCTCAGCTGAAACCTATCTACCATGGGTGGCTCTGTTGGTATCTGAAATCCCGGTGGCATAGCTTTCAGCATCATAGCAACATGCAAGCCCCTACAGCATGACAAACTAATGGACATGTGTGGGACCCATGTCCTAGGTGATTCTAAATCCACTCAGATTGACAGTGAAGTTTAGCCATCACACCTGCCCACCACCAGAAATACTGAGTCATGAATTTGATCGTCTAGCAGTATGTGAGGCGATGCTAACACTACCAGCATGGAACACCCTGCATTGCGTTGCCCTGTTCTGAAATCTTTCTTGTACTGGGTGGTGATTTTGCTCAGGTGCCTGCTGTCTACTGAAGACATACTAATTTCTCACTGTGGCATTGTTTTGCCTGTGGTATTAGGCAATAAATCAGAACCTCTAATACAGAATCCCAAATTCTTCAAGCTAGGAGAGTTTCTTGAAGCACTTCTTTGATCTTTTTCATCCCCTATATGTTTTTTCTTTTCTTTCCTTCAAACCACTATTAATCAAATAGTATGTTCCATTAATTTCATTTTTGTTCTGTATTATTTTCCATCTGTGACTTTTTGCCATATGTTCTGGAGGATTTCCTCAAATATGTCTTCCAACTCTAGTGGGTTTGTGTGTGTGTGTGTGTATGTGCGCGCGCGTGCGTGCGCAGTAGTGGGGTGCTGTTTGTTTCAGGGTCTGCCCTGTATGTTAGAGATTTTATAAAATGCATGGAGAACTCATCTGTTCGTGTTTAAGAGTGGCTGACTGAGGCTGATTAGTCCTGTGGAGTGTGCAGCCTGCCAACTTGGGGCTTCAGTGGCTCTCATTGGGAAACACTTGGTATCAGCATCTTCAGATGTCTTCTTTTAAGCTAGCTACATTCCCCAAGGAAACATCTTTTCTTTCTCTGCCTAAAAGTTCTACAATTGATTGCAAATATTTTTGGCTGCTGGTGGAAGTTTCAATATGCAGTTTGTAAATTTTTAGTTAATCTTGCTTTTCTCATCCTTAGCTGTATCTATGTTAACGCAGAAACTTTATGCATCATCATGTGTGGGAGATAAACCTTTGGGCTTCATCTGCTAGGGGAGAAATCGCCTGGTTACGTGGAGTCAAGAGGAGGTCTTAGGCTCAAACACTTCCTTAACATCACTTTTGTTTTTACTCTACATTTTCAGGTAATGGTTTTATCAATACCTTAACTGTTCAGGGGTTCTGGGATGTAAGCTGTGTTGCTCCCTGGCTTCCCCTTCTGCTTCCTCCATATTCAGCTTTATCAAGTGCACCACTCTGGTTACCACATACCACACTGCATTCTGGTCCCCACATGTGATGGCTTTCATTTCTTCGTGTCATTGTTGTTGCCCATGTGGGATTTTGGTTTGTATGTGTGTTTATTTTCCTGTTGTTTTAGAATGATTCAGGGGGGATTATAGTTACATGAATGTCTGTGCGAAGATATGTCCCACTTGTGATCTTTAACTGAAAGTCTTGCTGTTTTCTAAGCTTGATTATTGGAACTTCCCTGACTCTGTGAGATAACCAATTCCCACCTTGTTCAATTCTTTGCTACTTAAATCAACTGGAGCTTGATTTTGTTGCTAGCAAATGAAAAACTCAGCTGTAATATAAATTTTCTTACACTTTTTATGCTTATCAAAAAGGTCGTATCACTTTGTAAGTGCAACTTTGCTCACTATTGCTGGGGTTTAAATTCTGAGACTTTAATACCTAGAGCCTAGACGTCCTTTAGTATGTATGTATACATAATTACCTTTCTCTCTTTATTGACATTTAAGTGTCACAGCTCATCTAAATACAGTTTAGGTGTCTATTCTTCTTTTCTTTTCCTTTCATTATATACTCTATACATATGTATGAATTAATGAACGAATTTTCTAATTGCCCACAGTCTCCACCATTCTCTATTGCTGACTTCACACTGAGGGTAGTTGCCACTTTTCCTTTATCATCATGGGTATGCTGTTGATTTTGTTCTAGCAATTTTAGGGTTGCTTTTTCCACTGCATGATCTCACTTACAGAGAGACTCTAAGGAAGGCTAATTCATACAAACAGAGTACAAAGGTAGTTGCCAGGGAAGTGAGGGGAATTGTGTCAAAAGATACAACATTTTAGTTGTAAAATGGACAAGTCCGGGAGATTTCATGCATAGCAGGGTAGCTATAGGTAATAATAATGTACTTGAAACTTGCTAAGCGAGTAGATTTTAAGTGTTCTCACCAGCTTCTCTCAAAGAGGAAATGAGGATTTTGTTTATCTTTCTGTTTCCACTCATTTGCCTTACCTGCCTAGTCTTGATAGGTATTGGGGTTATATGCCCTTCACTGAATAAAGAGAGCTGTCAACTAGGAATCCAGTCTGTATACAATTTGGAGGCACATGGAATTTTACAGCCCTCTAAAACTCTTGAAAGGGTGTGAGTTAGATTGAAGAATGTATGGTATTTAGCTCTGTATTCTTCAGGCTGAAAATATATTTAAGGTGCTAAATCTTTAGATTAAAGTTTTAGTAGGAGAAAGGAAACAACCAGTGAATGAAAGAGGCTTGCTTTGTTTTCTTCTCTTTCATGTAGTGCAAAGAAATATTAGTTTAGACTCTTTAAGTGGTAAGTTGCAGAAAATCTGACCCAAATTGGCTTAAACAAAAAAGGTAATTCATCAATACACCTAAGAAGAAAATCAAACAGTAGTGCCAGCTGCAGGTGTGGCTTAATCCTAGGGTTCATATAATGCCATCTAGATCCCGCTGACTTTTCTTTATCTCTAGATTCCATTTGTTTGGTGTTGGCTCCATTCTAAGACAGGTTCCCCCCTATAGTAGCAACTCCAGACCATAATACTCTCAGGTTCATTTTCCAATGAAAAAAGTAAGGTGAACTCTAAAGTCTCAGCAAAAGCTTCTAAGTACCCCCCAGGCTATGGTGAGGTCATCTGCCAATCAACAAGTGCTTCCTTGCCCTCAGGGTTGTGCAGTTTTCTGATTGGATGAGAGCTGGGTCTCAGGGCTGTCTCCCTGGGAGGAACCACGGTCACTTCCCCTCATGAGCACATGGAGTAAAAGAAGAGGAAAATTAGTTTCCAGACTCGAACTAGGACTCAGTCCTTAGCAGGGACCCAATAGATGATGAGTGGCAACAGCAAACGGTGAATTTTGGAAGCAAAATCGTTGTCATTCTGCTTTGTGGCCTCTGCTTGGTGGCTGATCCTTGCATCACTCCCCTTACCATATCCCGTATTTCCAGGCCAACCTGGCAACAAAGATTCAGCTTTGAGCCAGGATCAGTACCATTTGCTACTATGGCTCTCTTTGCTGTTCCCATTATCTCTACTAGAAAATACCATTTCCTAGCAACTGAAGCCAGAGAGCAATTAGTCTTTAAACATAGATTGTGTCTAATCCTCACAACAATACCGTAAAATAGGTGTCATTACATGCAATTTGCAGGTGAGGTGTATAAAAATAGGACATCCGTACATCGGCAGACTTGGATATCTAAGAAAATCAGTCAAAAAAACCCCAGCAGGACTCTTCCAGCTTCTGTAGTGAGCGCAGGGCCACAGAAATCCAGCCTCTGAATAAGATAGATGGACAGAAATCCAGCCTCTGAATAAGATAGATGGAGATACAAACTTATAGCCATGGTAAAATTAGGATCTGGATCTGGAGAGTATGGGACACATAGCAAATCACCAAAAAAGGACTAAAACCTAAGACGCAAAGTGAAATTTCAGTGTTAAAGAGAACAGTAGGCCATCTGCATGCTTGATTTTACTATCAAGTTCCAGAACATTAAGCTAGAGTGTGAACTTTGAAGTGAGATGGATTTCGGTTGGGATCTCAGCACCACCACTGAAAGGTTGTAAAATTTTATACAAATTACATAAGTAACTTAAATATAATGCATGGGCTTCAAATCTCAGCTTGAGTCTTAGATTCTGTCACTTGGCATGTTTTAATATTTCACTTAATCTTCTATTACTCAACTTCTACATCTACCAAGTATAGATCATGCCTATCTTATGCAGTTTTATGAGGATTAAACAAGTTGACATATGTGAAGCATTTTAGTACATGTTGTTGGTTGGTTGGTAGGTGCCGTCGAGTCGGTATCCGACTCATAGCGACCCTCTATACAACAGGGGAAACACTATTGCCAGTGCTTCTCTGCTGTTCATAGGGTTTTCAATGGCAGATTGATGTTTGGGAGGGGGTTGCCAGGTCCTTCTCCCAAGCCTACAGCTTCTGGTGTTCCCAGGTGGTCTCCCATCCAGGTACTAACCAGGCCCGACCCTGCTTAGCTTCTGAGAGCTGACTGGATCGGATGCCACAGGGCTACGGCTGCAGGCTTTAGTACATGTACCATATATATATTTAAATATATGTATTATTTATATTAAAAGATTTATATTAACTCAAGTATATAAAATTGTCATTGTTAGGTACTGTTGAGTCAGTGTCCCACTCATAGCGACCCTGTGTACAACAGATGAAACACTATTGTCAGTGCTTCTGTTATTCATGGGGTTTTCAATGGCTGATTGGTTTTTGGGAGTGGGTTGCCGGGTCCTTCTCCCAAGTCTACAGGACCTGGTGTTCCCAGGCGGTCTCCCATCCATGTACTAACCAGGCCCGACCCTGCTTAGCTTCCAATATCTAATGGGATCAGACAACACAGTGGTACCACTGCAGGACATATAAAATTGGGAACTCCCTTTCTGAGTTGAGTATAAGAGTACATTGAATACGAAAGAAAAATACATTTCTCCTATATATTCCAGTGTAAATATCGAACTATCTCTAAGATTTCTTAGCGGTCTTTGGATAAATAACATCACTTGTGTGATATATTTGATGAAACTGCTTTCAATTATGCCAACTACATGATTTATTCATTCTCCTACTCTGTGATTCAACACACATTTGATCAGTGGATGACAGTCCCCTGTGTAAATTGTCTATAAACATCAGCAAGTTCTGGGTAAAAACCCATTGTATCAGACATATCCTATTATTGCTGCATATAGTAAATATTACTGGGGCTCGATGTCAAATGAGAAGCAAAAACTGTGACAATGTGTTTACTATCACCAAGGTTTATAAAATTTATTTACATAATATATAAAGTAAATAAAATGGCTTCTTTGTTGTTTCCTTCCTCTCAGCTTAAACGAAAAACGTTTACTACTTATGTTACCTATGGTATAATTTTTGTATCTCGAAAAATCCATTAGGCAAAGCATGGCTGCCCACCTCTGTAATCCTAGTACTCAGGAGGCTAAGGAAAGAGGATTGTGAGTTGTGGGCTAGGCTGGGCTACATAGTGAGATCCTATCTCAAAAAAAAAAAAAAAAAAGCATTAGAGTGACATAGTTGATATTTTTAGAAAAGAATTGATTATTCACTTCAAGTTAGAATTTAGATCAAGAATGCTTTCACCATGGCAGACAATTTATTTTCTTTCATAGAATGCTCTTCTATGTTCTGTGACCCTGCTTTCTTAGCATTTGAGGATAAATGTCAATGTACATCCAGTGAACACTTGGATACTTCCATATTGTATAAGAAAGAGTTGGCCCAGTGCCTGGAACTTATAGAGGTTATACATTTCTCTAGTAAGGGATCATTTAAATGCAATTTTTAACAAATGTAAACTGCCAATAGTCAAGGAATGAGCAAAAGGGAAATCATTATTTCAAGCTTGCTTTATTAAAAGGAAATAATGCAATGATATACCTGGTAGATAGAATTTAGAAATTGAGGTTTTCCTTCTTATTTTATTTACTTTTTTTTTTTTTTTGCAGTACTTGGAGGTTGAGCTCAGGGCCTTGAATATAACTTGCAAGTGCTCTATCACTGGCCTGCACCCCTAGCCCATTTTTAAATTTTTTATCTTGAGACAGGGTCTTGCTACATTATTTAGGTTGCCTCTGCCCTCACACTAGTGATCCTCCTGCCTCTGCCTCCCAGGTTGCTGGGATTACATGCATGAGCCACTGTGCCTGGCTGAGATTTTCTTTCTTGTGTTTTTTATTTATTCATTTTTTGCACTTGCATGCTTTGCAATTCTGTACCACCGAGCTGCACAGACAGCCTATTTTTTTTACTTCTTTTTGGAGACAAGGTCTCTCCAAATTACACAGACTGCCTCTGTTCTCAAACTTGTGATCTACCTGCATCTGCCTCTGGAGTCGCTGGGATTACAGATGTGTACCACCATGCCCAGCCCTTATTGTGTTTTTTAATAGACTTTATTTCTATAGCTCTTTTAAGTTTTTAGAAAAATAAGTGGAAAGTATGGAGTTCCTATAGACCTCTGTACATCCCTCACATTTCTCCCTATTAACACCTTACTTTGTATTATACATTTGTTATTAGAGTTGATGAACCAATTGTTGTTGTTGTTAGGTGCCGTCGAGTCGATATCCGACTCATAGCGACCCTCTGTCCAACAGGGGAAACACTATTGTCAGTGCTTCTCTGCTGTTCATAGGGTTTTCAATAGCAGATTGATTTTGTTTTTTGGGAGGGGGTTGCCAGGTCCTTCTCCCAAGCCTACAGCTTCTGGTGTTCCCAGGCGGTCTCCCATCCAGGTACTAACCAGGCCCGACCCTGCTTAGCTTCCCAGATCTGACGGGATCGGATGCCACAGGGCTACGGCTGCAGGCTGATGAACCAATATTGATCCATTATTAACTAGAGGCCATTGTTTACATTTAGGTTCATTCTTTGTGTTGTATGTTCTGTGGATTTTAACAAACATATGATGACATGTACGTACCTTTAAAATATCTGATAGAATCGAGTCAGTATCATAAAAGTCCCCTGTGCTTTCCCTTTTCATCCATCCCTCCCTACCTACCACTCAGCTTCTGGCAACTGTGTCTCTGTCTCCATAGTTTGGCATCTCATGTTATAAAGTTGAAATCAAATAGTACATAGTTTTTTCAGGTTGGCTTCTTTCTCTTAGCAATATGCATTTAACATTTCTCCATGTCTTTTTGTGGCTCGATATTTCATTTGTTTATCACTGAATAATATTCCATTGTATTATTGCATGAATATACTATAATTTTTTAAATCTACTCACCCCTTGAAGGACCTCTTGATCCTTCCCAAATTTTGGTAATTAGGAGTATAGCTGCTATAAACATTCATAGGCAGGATTTTGGGTGAACATAAATTTTCAGATCATGTGGGTAAATGTCAAGGATTGCCACTGGTGATCATATGGTAAGAGATAGTTTAGTTTGTAAAATTCTGCCAGACTGTCTTCCAACCTGGATGCAAAATTTTGTATTCCAACAAGCAATGAAGGAATTCTTGTTGTTCCACATCTTTGTCAGCATTTCTTATCAGTGTTTAGGATTTAATCATTCTCACAAATGTATAGTGCTTTTCTCATTGTTATGTTAATTCTTCCTTTATTTACTTATTTATTTTATGCTACAAATTGTACAAATGATGACTTTGATGGATATAATTATTTGGTTGACAATTATTTACTTTCAGGGTTTGTAATATATCATTTCATGCTTTCCTAGACTTTAGAGGTTGTGCTGAGAGGTCTGATGTAATTCTGATGGGTTTTCCTTTGTAAGGAAGTTGGTGTTTTTCTCTTGAAGCTTTTAATATTGTTGCATTTCCTGTGTCTCGACATTTTAATTATTATGTGTTGTGTTGAAGTTCTTTTCTATTCATGCCTATTTGTTGTTCTAAATGCCTCTTGTAGTTGGATGTCCATTTCTTCCCCCAGATTTGGGAAATTTTCTGGTATAATTTCACTGAATAATTTTCCATGCCTTTAGTTTTTATCTCAGCTTCTTCTACCTGATAGATTCTTATGTTTGATTTGTTGATCATGTCCCAAACATCTTGAAAATTGTGGTTATGTGGTTTTATTTTTTCCTTTGTTGATATCTGAATGTAATATTTGCTTGACCTTGTCTTCTGTCCCTGATATTCTATTTTTTGCCTCATCTAGTGTACTGGTGATGCTTTCCACTGTTTTTTATTTGGTTTATTGAGTTCTTAATTTCTAACATTTCTGTTTTTTTTTTTTTTTTTTTTTTTTTTTTTTTTCAGTTTCTTAATTTCCTTGCTGAATTTTCACCCATTTTTCTGTCTTTGTCTTTTATATTGATGACTTTGTGACCCTGGGTTGTATATTGATTTCCTTACCTCATTTATTTTCTTGTTTGGGTCCTCTTTGAAGGCATTGATCATTTTTATAAGTAGATTTTTAAATTCTTTGTCTGATACTTCAACTATTTCAGTATCTTTGGTTCAATGGTTAAAAAATTATGGTCTTTTAGAGGAGATGGGTTGTCTTGCTTATTCATGTTTCTTATGTTTTCTGATTTATGATTTGTGCATTGGTAGGAGTGGATATTACTTCCCATTTTATTTGGAGTTCTTCTTAGTGAGTGGCTTTCTCTTGAGATCACAATATCCAATACTACTCACAGAGAAGAAGACAAGTAACTATTACAAGTTCAATACCCAACCAAACCAGATACAGAAATCCACTTAAGATCACGTAAAGTTAACCTTAGCACCACCAATGCCCAGAGAAGAAAGAATGGAAATAATAATAGACAGTAAGCTATGAAGTTACAAAATATATAGTGTGAAGGTATAAGTAGTATTAGCCTGAAGTAAGAAGTGGGGGGAGAAAAACGGAGACAGAAGGACACCCTTTGTCTCAAGGGTGAAGTAAGATAAAAGCAAAAGAAGATCTCGAAAGGAAATGAATGTTAGGAAGAGGGAGGAAAATTAGTAAAAGGTAAAAAAATGATTGCACAATAAGTAAATAAATATCTAAACAGAATTAGGTACACATAAGCAGGGCAGTAACAACAATAACAACAAGCAGAGCAATAAGAAGTAGTAAGCCTAAGAGATTTAAAGTATAAATAGAAAAAGAGAAATACACAGGCAGAAAAAGATTTGTAGTATCTATTAAAGAAAAAAGTAAAAATTATATTATATAAAAAGATAATGAGAAAATGAAAATTAACAATGAAAAGAGGGAAAAGTAGAGAAAGAGGAAAAAAAGAAGGAAAAAAGAAGAGAAAGAGCTGGACACTGACCTCCTCTCCAGCAACTCCAGCATCTCTGGGAGCTGAGGCAGGAGAATCTTTGGCCCCAGGCAAGAGGCAGCTTGAACTATTCAGTGCGATTCCACCTCCAAGTAGAAATAAGAAAAAGGCTGGGAGTACTGCACAATGGCATAGCACTTAACCTCATGCAAAGACCTGGGTTCAATCCTTAGCCCATTAGGAAGAAAAAAAAACAAGAAAAAGTACTGGAGGGGCTTGTTTCTGTGCCTCTAATATTGGGGTCTGTGAGGTGGAGGTGGTGGTCATTTGAGGATGCTGTCTTTTTATCTGACTATGACTCAGAGTTAACTGTCGCTGTAGCTCCCCTCAGGAAATGGAGTTCTCTCCTCTCCCTAGGGATAGGGCTTGCTTCTGAGCAACTTTCCCTTGCTGGCTAAACCTTTCAGTGTGTCAGTATCCCATAAGTGGGGACACACTCACTGTAACTACCTGCTGCTTCTGGATAGCATGCTAGGGTTGTTGTAAGTCATCTCCAGGCTTTCTATCTTTGTTTTCAGCTCTACGATGGTATGTAGCTCAGCCTCATACAATAGGTTCCCTCTGAAGATGGTGCTACATCAAGACCCTCTAAGACATGGAATATGGGAAATGTTGACCCCATCACCCCCAGGCATGAAGAGGCAGTGTCTCACCAAATTCCTGGAAGAGTTCAAGGGCTTGAGGGATTGTGGGCTTGTTTGGTGGGACTGCCAGTCTGATGGCCAAGTCTGGCTCACCTCTTTGGATCATCCCAGGAGATGTATCCTGCTCATTCCCTCTTGCCATTCAACTCTGTTCTACAACCTGGGACCATCTCACAACCTCCCCTGTGGTTTCTGTGCTTTTCCAGACCTTCTTTCTTTGGAAAAGAGTCCACTCTTTCCTATTCTAACTCTTTTGTTTTTCCATGGCACACAGAGGTTGCCTTTAATCCACCATCTTCAATGGCATGCTTGTGTGATGTTAACATCTGATTCATTTTACATTTCTCACAGTGTTGATGGCATTAGCTTTTAATCAGAGTGTGTAACTGGAATTCAATTTAGGTTTTAGTGGACAATGAAGGAACAGCCAAGTCATTAAACTGAGTAAGTAGCAGACTGAAGCATCCAGTAGACCTGCTTATAATTTTAATACCCAACACATAGAATGCTTACTGGGTGGTGGGAAAACTTAGATCTAGCCATCAAATGAGAATTATCTGAATCTGAAGAGTTAGACATATCATCCCAACCATTGGTTAAAATGGATTCTTTCATGCATGGCCAAGAATAGGCTCACTTTGCCCTTTGGATCAGTGATGGGTAGAAAACCAAAATGAAGCTCCACTTGCAGAACTTTAGGGTGGAAGTCTAGAATTGATCATTCAAAGAGCTTGAGTGTCATCATCCTAGTAATATTTGCAAGTCCCTTCTTCACATTATCCTTTTCAAAAGTTATCTTTTGAGGTTTCTCTCCATATAACTCCAGAGAAATACTACCCTGTTGGACTTCAAGAATCAGGATTCACTTCTGTTCGGGTTCATTCCAGCCTGGCAGGGTAATAGAGCTTGCCTCAACACAGGTACTTGGGGACCCTTGGAAATAGGCAAGAGCCAGTGGCACCAAACAAGGACTTCAGGAGCCTTCTTGCAAACAGGAACAGAATTTATTAAGCTTCACCTACCAAGGTGAACAAAAGGGGGTGCAGCACAATGACCCTCAATGAAAATATCCCATGGTGTGTCTCCTGTTGCCTCTCGCAGTTTGCCTTCTCTGCTCTCCTCTTTCTCAAGGGGGGGGGGGGAAGAAAAACAGAGAGCTCTTCATGTCTTGCTTGGAGCCTTTGCCACTTCAGAGGACTGGGCTTGACAGGGAATCTTGCTTGTAGTCCTCAGATGTCTTCACTAGTGGTGCTGGAGGTTGCAGGTCTTAGGAGTAGGGTGTGGGGGTCAGGGTTGAAAGGGCTCAGGGAGCAGGTGAACAGGGAAGGATTAAGAACATAAGGGACAAAAAGGAAGCTAGTAGTTTCAGTGGTGGTTTATATAGCTTCTATGAGGGAGGTGTGGACTCAGAAATAGCCAATCCAGGAGTGGCTTGTACCGGGTATGGCAGTTATGTAGCTAGGGATTTGAAAAAGAAAAATTTTGATAGGTGAGAGCCAGGCCAATCACTGACCTTCCTTTTCTGACCAATCATGTGGCTCTGGGCAGCCAATCAGATTGAAAGAGGCCACACCAGAGCTAGGCTGTTTGGGGGCCATCTTGGATCACTCAATGGGGGAGGAGTGGAATACCAGGATGTGGGACAAAGGTTGCTGGCCCCAGAGGATAGATGTTAGTCCTCCAAGTGGGCCAGACAAGCCTCCATCCCTGGAGTCCTTTCTAGGACTCTCTCAACTGTATGTCCCGAGTTACGAGTGGGAGGGGCAAGAATAGGGTAAAACTTGGAAAAAATTCAGGCCTCTACCTGGGTCAGACAAGTCTCCACCCAGGCCCCCTCTAGGTCTTTGTCAGGGACCTCCAAATGATCACCAACACACTTCTATTTTGATGATTCTCTCTATTGAGCTCTGGATATGTTTGTCTCCCATTCATTCACTGATTCCTTGATTGATCAAATAATAAACTTGTTCATGAACACATGCATCAATGGGTCAGATCAACTACCATGGACTTCTGTTTTATCTTCCTTAATGTATTATCTGCCTATTGCTATACAATCCTCCATACTAGAAGTAGTGGGAGTTGAGGGAAGGAATCAGTGGTTAAGAGGAGCTGAAAATACAAAGTAGAATTCTCCTGTGGAGGGGCTTACCAATGGAGGACCCAGAAGAAAACTTACATAGCAAAATTCTATCTCCATTCCGGAAATGGGTATTAAACCTTTCTCACGCCAACTCCACCCTTGTACTTACCATTAATAAGAGGAAACTGGAGGGAGGAGGAAATTTAGAAGAAAACCTAGAAACCATTAATTGACAAGCTATGTTTCTCTGCTTAAAGAAGGATTTAGAAGAAAAATTAGTTAAGGAAATGTGAAGAAATGTGTATTGTCTTCACTCAGAATATGTGTTGAATTTATAGCCCTGACATACAGGCATAAAGAGGTGTCTCCTGAAATTTTGGTCCTGGTGTTTTCCAAGTATGGCACTTCAGTAAAAATTTCTTCTGACTGATGATTTTTCATTGGAAATCATAAGCTTTCACTCACTGTCATATGAAAATTATTATTTACAAATTTGAAGCCTGAATATATGATGAGAATTCTCTTGACATGTGGTACAAATTTTCATAAAATTGAGTTAACACAGACCTATCTTGATTTTGGTTTCTGACAATAAGTTGAAAATGATAAGATGTTTTCAACCTCTCCAGTGAAATAAAAAATTCCCTAGAGTTTATAATTAACTAGATGGAAAGTTAAGTATAAAGGCAACAAATAGTTTGTTGTTGTTGTTAGGTGCCGTCAAGTTGTGTCTGACTCATAGCAACCCTCATAGAGTTTTCAATGGCTGATTGTTTTGGGATTGCTTCGGGAGCGGATTGTCAGGTCCTCCCATTTTTGCGGTGCTGGGAATTGAACCCAGGACCTCAGAGACTTTAGAGCGGCACTTTACCAACTGAGCTAAATCCCAGGCCCCACAAATAGTTTGGATCATTCAAAATATCCTCAAAGAAACTACAAGACTGTAACCTTTACCTACCCAAAAGATTAATGGAGAAATTATGGCTGAAGGATTTATGATGAGTACTGAATCCATTTAACCGTAGGTTCAAGGTTAGTGTCAATGTGGGGATTATGGTAAGGGAGAAGAATTGGAAATGTCCCAAACCATTCCCAGGTTTAGTCTGTTCTTTTCCATTTTCTTATATGCAAAGTGCTTTTCATACTTCACGTCTTGAAATTGATTGCAATGGTTATTACCATGGAATCTTCACACAAACTCCACTCTGCCTGACCAAGGTCACACAGGCCCATTACTTACCCAGCCCTGCTCAGAATGTTACTCTTCACCTGCCCAGCACTCAGGCATGCTAAAGACCCAGATTCATCACTTTCTTCAAGAGAAATTCCCTCTCAACTTTCCTCTTATGTACTCTGATATTCTGTTACTCACCATGTTTATCAAACTGCATTACAAATTGCCTGTTTCCTACCATTCTCCCTGAATACTGCACTCTCCAACAGGATGTCTTAAATCCCCAGCATCTTTCCCAGTGCTTAATATATAGTAATCATGCAATAATTAATGCACATCAAAGTGTGAGTATGGTTGTAAGTTCTTGGTTTTCTTCTTATCTCATAGTATCTCTCCCTACCCCATCTCTCTTACACTGACATATTCTGAAAAGTGTTAAATTCAGAAAACCTACATATCTTGTTTTTAGTGTAAGTAACGTAAGAGACCCAATTGGCTTGCATTTGCCCATATCATGGTTCTAGGTAAAATTAGTAAATATTTTTTATCATTAAATTATATTATTTCAAGTGATACTGTTTATGTCATTGAAAAGATTTATTTTAACACTTGCATTTGCAAAACAAACCATTAACTTGATTTATTATGAAACAGCAAACTTCTTTAATTTGACCAGACACCATGCTGTCAGTAATTTGACAATAATGATATTGTTTTTCCCCCAGTGACTGAGATTAACAATACCAATTTGCTAAGTTAATGCTTGTGTGGATATTATCAATAAATAATTGAATGAATGACTAACTTGGATAAATCAAAAGCAGATTCTGACATCATTACTAGCAAATTGAACACAGCAATCTGACCAAACAAGCTACATTTCCAATATTGCATACGGAATAAGCATTACCAATTAAAGTATCAAAAGGGAAAATCAAATTATAGAATATCATTATCTCATTGACTCTTTTAAGAAGCAATAATTCTCTTTCTATAACAGCTGTTACTAAAGTTTTCACTTAAAGAAACATCTTAGCATTACTATAATATTTTGGCTTCCTAAAATTCCTTTTAATGAATTCTTTCAGAAACATGCAATCATGCAGTTAAATGTGTTTTATCATCTTTTGAAGCCTAGAAACACGATACAAATTAGGAGCCTAAAAGTCTCTCATAGATACTTTTCATCGCTCCAATTTTAAAATTGCAGGTGAATTTTGAGATATCCTTTTATACCCATTATTCACAATTTTTCTTTCATCATTAAGAGAAAAACTAGCTTAAATGACACGTGCTAAAAGCAAATAGGGAACAATTTGCTTCAGATTGGAAAGATGATTTTCCAGCCCAATGATCTTGTGCACACTAGATGCTATCAAATGTTGGATGAGGTGCTGCCCTTTTACTGAGGTGTTTCTTTGTTATTTCTAGAAAAGAATGCGAAGTAATCACTTAATAGGTCATTCATTTGGTTTCAAGAAATGTTTTTTTAGAAAATGGAAGGGTATGAATTTTTAAGAAGTAGAAATCACTAAATATTTCACTTTTGTAATTTGAACTGTGAAATCAAGGGTACCAGACATATTCTGAGAGCCTGGAGCTCTGCCATGTATAATGCGCTTGGTGTGGGTGAAGAAAAGGATAACATTGTGGTATCTGGGTTTGATGAAACAAGCCTGAAGGCGAAAGTAAGATATTACTGTGATCTAAATATGAGGATTCCATCATTCAGAAATCTAATCTGAACCTTGAACAGGCACACTATGATTTTTGGGTTTTCTAAGTGAATATAATAGAATCTCACACTTATAACAGGGCAACTGTTTAGTTGGAAATATCTGTGATGATTGGAGCCTACACATCAATGTCAATGGATATTTGCATGAGTAACACATTGGGTTGTATATTTATTTATCTATTTTCCATGCACAGAATGAGATAAACAAGGAGTTATTTAGGAAAGATTTGGTTATTGTAGGAAAAATACTTTGAAAAGAATTTGGGATGGAAAGTGAAACTCCTACTGAGCATGCCCATTTAACAGTAAGCTGTCTTCCAAGGAGGAATTGGCATGCATTGATCCATCCATTGGAAGACACCATTTTGCTAGGCACTAAGATGAATATGGTACAGCAGTTTGAGATCCAGGGCACCCAAGTGGCAGAGAAAGGGCACTTCAGGTAGCATGGCACAGGAGAAAAAGTCTTTGGATACCTGACTTATCTGATGATGATTATTGACATAGGTCTGGTATGGGATGTACTCAGTTTTTGTAAACTCTTCCCTGTGAAATCTTTTGATAAATTCTTCGTTACTCAGTAATTATTTTCACGAATGGATTGTATGGAGGATTTATGAAGAGCTGCATGGATCTTGGTGGTAAATAAAAACAAAATACACATGGAGAGTGTTGTATACCTGGGTTGTGTGTTAAAGATTCTCTCCAAAGCAGGATCATACAATTCATCTTTCAGGTGACTTGTTCTTTGGAAGCATTTTTCCACCAGTGAGTCTATTTTCGGGGCATATGCCTATCTATTCTTGTTGTATGTGTATGTGGTGTATGTACTTGTCTGCATTTATGTGTATAAATTTGTGTAACATATGCATGTGTATTGCACCATGATTCTCTTAACTAAGACAGACCATCTTCTGTGCAAGGAAATTCCATCTTGTACAGCATTAAATTTTACTCCTTTGTGCAAAAGGAAGTAGAAACATGACCCTTTCTCCTCTGTATTCAACATCTTAAAAATATTTACTATAAGAAAACAGTGTTTATACCTTATAGGTAGCTTCCCAACTGCATGAACATACCTTGGCTTTTTATATTTGCAAATTCACTGCAGGTTTTATTAGGATTACACAGATTCTATAGATCAATTCAAGAAAAAATGGTACCTTAACAATATGGAGCCTTTTAACCTATGAAGAAGATAAGACTCTTCTCCTAAAGTCTTCCTTAAATTCTTGCAGTGATGTTTTAGATTTTGGTAAATAGATCTTTCACATATTTTTATCAGATTTATCATTAAATGTTTAATGGCTTTTATAGTAATATAAATAATATTGTTTTCATTACAATTCTTGTTTATTATATAAAAATAGTTGATCTTTTATATATCAATCTTGCAACTAATCATTATTTTGTTGGTTCTACCAGATTTTCTATATACCAGGCATGCCAAAAAACCTATACACATTTTAAGAGATGTTACCTGTGTATTACTTTTCAAAGTTGAATTGAATTACAATGGTAACCACTTTGAACACTTCTTGTAATTGCAAAAATCAAATGTGATTTGTATTCATGCTTTGTTAATAGTATATATTGGGTATTACAATTTTAATACTTAAAATATGTATACAGTTTTGGGCACCATCTGAGAATAATCACGATGTCTTCAAAGACAGTCTTTTCTGCCTTTTTCAAATCAGGATGAATTTTCTTCTTCTATTTCCTTTTATTTTACTGGCTAGAACTTCCAGTACAATGTTGAATAGCAATGGTGAGAGCAGACATTCTTTTCTTGTGGCGGATATTAGGGAGCAACCCATAAAATTTTACGTAAGCCTTTCTATTTTCAGATTGAGAAAGTTCTCTTTTGCTCTTATTTTTTTAGTTAGAAATATATTTTTATATTTGTCAGTTGCTTTCTGTCTGTAGAGCTGATTATAATTTTATTTTGGTTTCCCCTTTTCTTAGTTTGTTAATGTGATAAATTATATTCATTGATTTCCAAATGTCAAACTTAGGTACATTCTTGGGAAAAAGTATTACATGGCCATAATATATCTTTTGCATATTAATGCATTCCAATTGCTAAATTTTTGTTGAGGAATTTTATACCTGTATTCCAGAGATATTAGTCTATAGTTTATTTATACCTCTGGTTTTGGTACCAGGGCCATGCTGGCCTCAAAGACTGTATTAGAAATTATTTTTTCATCTTTAATTTTCTGGAAGAATTTGGATAGCTTTGACAATATTTCCTCATTAAATATTGCTCAGGAGTTCTCTATTTAGGAAAGTTTTTAAATTAAAGATTCAATTTCTTTGATATATAGGGCTATTTTAATTAGATATTTGTCTTTGAGAGAGCATTGTTTCAGTGAATGCATATTTTTCAT
>VMDO01030293.1:0-21472 GCA_007922755.1 Pedetes capensis | reverse complement strand
CCACAAGAAGAAGAACGAGGAGGAGGAGGAGGAGAAGGAGGTAGAAGAGGAGGAAGTAGTAGTAGCAATAATCAAATTTTCCTCATAATTTCTGGGTGTTATTTATTTCAGACTTCCAGACTACATTTCAGGATTTGGAGAATATACATTACTAAATAAAAGAATAAAAATCTGTGTATCTTAAGTATGGAGACATTCCTTTTATATAATACTGACAACATATAATTTACACTTTCCTTATGTATTTTATATATTTTTTCTTACAGCCATAGTAGCCACTGACAAAGCCAATTTGTCACATCAAATTCATTACCTTCTACCTGCTGTTGTTGTTGTTGTTAGGTGCCGTCGAGTCGGTATCCGACTCATAGCAACCCTCAGAGAGTTTTCAATGGCAGACTGTTTCGGGATTGCCTTGGGAGTGGATTGCCAGGCCCTTCTCCCATTTTTGCGGTGCTGGGAATTGAACTCGGGACCTCAGAGACTGCAGCGCAGCGCTCTACCAACTGAGCTAAATCCCAGCCCCTACCTTCTACCTACTCCTAACTTATACCTTCTATTGTGTTTTTTATCAAAATTTTTCCACTTATGTAGATGAATATTTTAGGCTTGAAGTCTTGAAAGTGATAAGTTTCTATCAACACTACTCAAATACTGTCACTGTAGCAAAAACGCAGCTGTCTACATGGTATAAACAAAGAGATATGATTGTCTTCCAATAAATTTAATTTATTAAAGCAAGAAGCTGACTTCTGAGAAATAGTTTGCTTATTCCTAATGTAGGTGCTTCATCAATTAACCATTTTTAAACTTTTATGTCCAATCAAATTCCAAATTCACATCAGTTCAACAAACATTTACTGAGTACGTATGATTTACTCGACATGGTAAAAACTATAAATCTTGTCTGTGAAGCAAGTTTGTAGATATTTACCACTATGTCCTCAGATAATCCTTTTATAAGGAACCTCTTACTTGGTCTTCTGTTTAATTTATTTCTAAACCATCCATATTGTATTTATTGACAAGATGTGAAAGTAGTGTCTCTTGAAAACAGATATTTTGTACCCAAAAATATTATGTCACTTAGTCCAATTCAGAATTACAGAGAGCTACCATAAGGCTACATGACTTTTTTTGGTGTTTTTACAGAAGAACATAACACTTGAATAAGCAGAATTGTACAGTATAAGGGCCCTACTGTTATTTCTAGAAAGGTCTTTATCTCTAGTGTACATAGTATTGTTTTAATACATATATGTGTGTGTGTGTGTGTGTGTGTGTGTGTGTGTGTGTGTGTGTGTGTATATATATATATATAAAATTAGCTCTTGTCTCTTTTGTTTGTGATTCTAGCCATGTAGTGTATGCCTCACTGGCTATGCTCATGGAATTTGCAAGGATGTCTTTGATTAAAGTAAATCTCAAAACAACAAAGATGGGTGCTGATTTATTCTTTTTATTTTCCCCTTTATTAGTAAATGTTTATGGGGTACAGAATAATACAGTGATGGCTTTTTCCATTATGCATCACTTACATCACTTCTAGCCACACTTTCGTCAACCCACAAAGTTTATGGAGCCTTATGATACTAATTTGGGTTATCTTCCCCTATTTTTCCAACATACTCTTAAAGTTGTGCTATTTGCATTGAGATTGGCCTCTCCCCCTTTTTCTCTCCTCATTGACCCTCCTCCCCATCCCATCTTCTCCAATCTTTGCTTCCCTCTGCTAGATCCCTCCCTCCTTCCTTCCACTCCTTAAATTGTTCCTTCTACACTAAGTTTAATTGTACATTTTTTATATTTCAATTTATAGGATTTTTTCCTTCCTTTAATATGATTCAGCACCCACATATGAGTGAGAACATACCATATTTCTCTTTTTGGATTTGTATTCATTCACTTAAGATGATGCTCTCCAGTTCCATCCATTTTGCTGCAAATGACATTATTTCATTTTTTAATTGCTGAGTAGTATTCCATTGTGTACATGTACCATAATTTTTTATCCATTCTTCTGTTGGGCACCTTGGTTGACTCCATATCCTTGCTATTGTGAAAAGTGCTGCACTGAATATGGAGATGCAGGTGTCTATATGGTGTGATGACTCATCTCCCTTTGGGTATATTCCCAGTAGTAGTATAACTGGATCATATGGCATTTCTATTTTTAGTTTTCTGAGGTATCCCCATATTGATTTCCAAAGTGGTTGAACCAATTTGCAGTGCCCCCAACACTGTAAGGAGTTCCCTTTTCTCCACAACCTCTCCAGCATTTTTTATTATTTTTTTTTGTTGATCTTCACCATTCTTACTGCAGGTGGTGAAATCTCAGAATTGTTTTGATTTGTATTTCCCTAATGACTAGGGATATTGAGCATTTTTTCATTTATTGCATGATTTATTCTTAATGAGGAAAGAGGCCCAAGACCCTAACTGATTTTTACTTATACAGAGATCATTTTAATATAGTAAAAGTTGGTCTTCTCTCCATTGAAACACAGTTTCTGATTTTTGGTGTCCTATCCAGGAGTGAAAAATAAAACTAAACAAGTTAAATAGGGTTTTCTGGTCATTACCAAGTACTTGTGCTGCATTTCTGTAGCTGAGGGGCTTCAGAAATTGAAATTTCTAATACCACAGGCTCTGGCTCTTATCTGAAACCAGTTATACCAGCTGTATTATTGGGTTTGCTTTCCATAGTCATCACATTCTCTTCCTCATCCAGTTCCTTTGGGAAAGTTCTGTGTGGCTCTAAGTGCTGTTATGCATTAAGTATGGGCATGAGGCCAACAAATTAATCAGGTAAATATCACTTCACCTGAAGAATGATATTTCCTCAGTTTTTTTCCATTTATCCTCCCTTCTCCATTATCCTTGTCCCTTCAGTTATCTGTACTCACAAACCATAAGACAGTGGTCCCAAGACTTTTTGACATCAGGGATTGGTTTCCTGGAGGACAAATTTTGTGTGGATAGAGTAGGACAGTTTGGGGATGATTCAAGTGCATCATATATACTGTGTAAATACAGGCGAAGCTCACCATTCACAGTGGGACTGGGCCACAGCCCAGGAGTCAGCGACCCCTGTATTAAGGCACTTCAGTACTCAAAGGTTGGTTGGGATATGTTGTCATCGGCTCTGTTGTGGTGGAAGACTTTGTAGTAGCTATAGGTCACAGAATTAGCATAGGGATTACAATCTTCCTGGAGGTATCTCCTTTTTGCCCTCCAAGACCAAGTGACTCCAGGAGTAATTCTGTCCCCAGGCACAATGAAACACAGACTGAGCAGTATGGAAATTACTATTTCTATTTCACCACCTACAACTTCATTAAGTATCATTTTCCTCCAATATAAAGGAGAATCAGCACAATGGGATGAGACGTATGTTAGAAAAGATAATGGACCATCTAGGCACAGTGAGACACAACTGTATTCCTAGCAATTTGGGAGGCTGAGGCAGGAAGATCAAAAGTCTAAGGCAGAGGCAGCCTGGGTAAGTTAATGAGATCCTGTCTCAAAATTTTAAAAGAATATAAAACAGGCTGGGAGTGCAGCACCATGATGGAGCACTTGCAAAAGCATGCACGAGGACCTAGGTTCAACTCTCTGTTGTTGTTGTTGTTGTTGTTGTTAGGTGCCGTCAAGTCAGCATCCGACTCATAGCAACCCTCTGTACAATATGGGAAACATTATTGTCAGTGCTTCTCTGCTGTTCATAGGGTTTTCAATGGCAGATTGATTTTTGGGAGGGGGTTGCCAGGTCCTTCTCCCAAGCCTACAGCTTCTGGTGTTTCCAGGCAATCTCCCATCCAGGTACTAACCAGGCCAGACCCTGCTTAGCTTTCCGAGATCTGACGGGATAGGATTCCACAGGGCTAAGGCTGCAGGCTCAACTCTCTAGTACCACACAAAACAATAAAATGAAGAAGAGAAAGGAGAAAAGATAATGGGCAATGTACAAGGTAAAAGTGGCACTGTTCACCACACGGTATATGTGCTCAGTACAGGATAAATATTTTAAAAGCCATTTTATAGGAATCTTAAACCTCAACAAGGTACTTAGGAGAACTTAGTCCATTTATTCCACCGCCAGATGCTGCAACCACATAACCAGGAATTGTCAGACTCAAACACAAGTCTCAGGCTCCCCGTGTGTATATTAGGTACAACAGAAAATGGTGTGACTCATAGTGCCTCTATGTACCACAGAATAAAGCACTCCCCAACACTGTACCATGTACATATCTTTTTTATGCTTAAGCATGTTGGAGTCATTGTGTCAATCCATCTACTTGAGGGTCTTCCTTTTTTTCACAGACCTGCCTCTCTTCCAAACATAATGTCCTTCTTCAGGTATTGGTCCTTCCTGACAACACAGCCAAAATACATAAGACACAGTCTAATCATCCTTGCTCCCAAGGAGCACTGTTTCTTCTTCTAGGATGGATCTATTGGTCCTTTTGGCACATTCAATATTTGGTATATTTCATATTTGTCTCCAGTATCATAATTCAAAATCGTCATTTCTTCTCCTGTCTCCCTTATTCACCATCCAGCTTTTAGAAGCATATTATATGACTGAAAATACTATAGTATGAGTGAGGCACATCTTCATTTGAGAACCTGGACTTTAAGAAGAAGAATACAGCTCATGATTGGAGAGAGACTCATTAACAACCTGCATTATGCAGATGATACAACTCTGCTTGCTGAAAGTGAAGAAGATTTGAAACATTTATTGATGAAGATCAAAGATCATAGCCTTCAGTTATGTCTAAAGATCAACAAAACAAAAATCCTTATAACTGGGTCAGTGTGAAACTTCATGATAAATGGAAAAAAAGCCTGAAGTTATCCAAGATTTTGCTTTACTTGGTTCTTCAATCAATACCTGTGGAAACAGCAGTCAAGAATCAAAAGACACATTGCATTGGGAAAAAGCTGTGGCTAAAGATCTTTTTAAAGTATCGAAAAGTAAAGACATCATGTTGAAGATGAAGGTGTGCCTGACTCATGCCATGGTATTTTCAGTTGCATCATATGATTGTGAAAGCTGGACATTGAACAAGGAAGAAAGGAGAATTGATGCTTCTGAATTATGGTGCTGGAAATGAATATTGAATATATTATGGACTGCAAAAAGAACTAATATATTTGTCCTAGAAGACGAGCAACAAGAGCACTCCTTGGAAGCAAGGACAGCTAGACTGTCTTATGTATTTTGGTCATGTGGTCAGGATGGACTAATCCCTAGAGAAGGACATCATGTTTGGGAGAGTGGCAGGTCAATAATGAAAAGGAAAACCTTCAACTACATGATTGACACAGTATCTTCCACAATGAGCTTAAACGTAAATAAGGCTGTGTACCTGGCACAGAATTAGAGAGTGTTTCATTCTGCTGTACATGGGGGTCGCTATGAATCAGACCTGGCTTCACAGCACATAACAACAACCTTGTATAAAGCACAAAACTCAGCCAGCAGGCAGTTTTGTGTTTGTCATAGATTTTTTTATGCTAATATTAATAGTTAAAAGTTTCACATAACTACTGTAGGGGGAGAGAAAAAAGAGATATCTTTTAATTTTTGATCAGCATTCCCAAATAGTAACAGTAGGCTGCAGCTAAATGTTTCATACTCACTTAGACAGCAAAGGCATATTTCCAGTTCCCTTCCTGGACATTGTATTTCTTTAATGCCTCTCTTGTGTACATTTTTTAAAAAACTGGGACTGTAATTTAACCCTATGCAATACTCAGAATTGATAAAATATGCAAAAGTGCAGACAATCCCTGCCTTACAATAATTCAACATAAGGATATTCAACTTTAAGATGGTAGAAAAAGCAATATGCATTCAGTAGAAACCATAGTTTGAATATTCAATTTTGATGTTTTCTCAAGCCAATGAATGTGTAAGTTATAGATTAAGCTATCTGAAGTTCCTAATACGTGAAGTAGTGAAACAGTATTTCGGTGAAGTAGTCTCTAAAATCAGCCTGTCTGCTTCAAATCTCTATTTTATCACTTACAAGCTCTTACACAGTAAAGAAGTCCTTTGAATTTTCTGAAACATGGATCCTTCATTTGAAAAAGGACAATGTAAAATTATTGGGAAGAATAAATTAAGAAATTAATAGAAGGAAAGCTTTTAGGGAATGGTTTAATAAAGTTAACTATGATTATTTTGTACAGACTAAGCACCAGAACCAGCATCTCTTGGGACTCAGTAGTCCCTCCTACAGTGGAACAGTTTCTTTCCTATCATGATACTATATGACTTGCTCATGTATAGCCCTGGTCCATCTTCTTGAGCCTTGCAGGTAAAAATCTGGCCGGGCTGTTGGCTAGTACTAGAAGAGCCACTAAAAAGTCTCACACTCCTGTCCAGCTTGACCTACCTCCAAAGCTTTACACATAGTAAATATGAAGAAGACTGTCTATGAGATGATCCCTTGATCATATATCAAAGTTGGATTATGAGTAGGATTGGATGCATTTATGCCCATGTAACAACAGTTGCTAAGGAGTGAAACATGAGAGAATCAAATTAGAAGATTTATTAGTAAATCAATTACCAGCTAATATTCCTTGCCAATCCTAACAGTTTTCCACAACTTCTTGGCCATCCAAATGTATACCTTTCCTCTCTTAAGCATCATGCTGGAAAATTAGCTTCTCAGAGCATCCTAAACTCATCAGTATGGTCAGGCCTAAAGCAGCGAGGTGTTTTCAAGCCTTACCTTCTTAATAGCAGTCTTTTCTTTGTCCCTCTTCACTGGTTCATCCTTAAAATGTTGGAGGCCATGTAGTTGTGTTCAGAGTAGAGGTATTCTTGTTTTACTGTTTTATTTGTTTGTTTCTGTTTTGAGTGGTGCTGTGGATTAAACCCAGCACCTTGCCCATGTTGGGTAAGCACTTGGCTGCTGAACTATATCCTCAGCCCTCTATTCTTGGTTTTTATGACAGCACTGACTAATGATTCAGCAACACCCTGGAAATAATATTTGACAATTTCCTCCAAAATAGTTTTCAGGGTTTGGTGTTGCCTCATTTGTCTCAGAAAAATTTGGGTTAATTTTATAATAACAAAAATTTCTCAACCTATCCAAGACTTCCTAACTTGTAACTTGAAAGGTGAATCCCAGGTATGTGTCTTCTTTTTATCAGGATAATATTAAAATATACTAAATTTGGAGAATTTGGAAATCAGAGATAAGAGAAATTTGGCAGCCTATAGAGTAGTTGTTGTGCCTACAGCTGTAGCCCTGTGGCATCCGATCCCGTCAGATCTCAGATGCTAAGCAGGGTTGGGCCTGGTTAGTACTTGGAGGGGAGACTGCCTGGGAACACCAGAAGCTGTAGGCTTGGGAGAAGGACCTGGCAACCCCCTCCCAAAAATCAATCTGCCATTGAAAACCCTATGAACAGCAGAGAAGCACGGACAATAGTGTTTCCCCTGTTGTACAGAGGGTCGTTATGAGTCGGATACTGACTCGATGGCACCTAACAACAACAACAGAGTAGTTGTAGAGACTAGGAGAGAATTAGTGTTACTCCAGTAACAGGTATGCCTATAACCTTAGATGTATGTGCAATACAAGCTACTGGATCCAGCTGTTTAGTAGTGTGTAAGTTGTTTTGGTTACCAAAGTGGAATAGAAGAAGAAGGAGGAGGAAGATAGGGAGGAAGAGGAAGAGGAAAAGGAAAGGGGGGAGGAGAAGGCGGTGAAGAAATAGGAAAACAAGAAGTTCCATGATTAAGTATTAAAATGATTACACGGGTAAGATGTGCTATAGGGTTTTAACAATTGTCCAAATAATCATAGATGGGACTTGTTTGGCAGCTTGTTAAGGGGCTGGTATGACATGAAGTAGCTCTTAAAATATGGCCTGTATTTAGATGCAATTGTTGTTTTTAGGTGCTGTGGAATTGGTATCTGACTCATAGTGACCCTATGTACAACAGACGAAACACTATTGTGCTTCTCTGATATTCATAGCGTTTTCAATGGGTGATCGTTTTTTGGAAGTGGGTTGCCGGGTCCTTCTCCCAAGCCTACAGCACCTGCTATTCCTAGGCGTTCTCCCATCCAAGTACTAACCAGGTCTGACCCTGCTTAGTTTCCCATATCTGATGGGATTGGATGCTACTGTGATACAGTTGTAGGCTCATATTTAGATTGGTAGGCTAAAAAGAAAAGAGGTTTTTTTGGTGGTGGTAGAGGCAACAATATAAATAAGTATGAGGTGGTAATAAATATAGGTTTAACGTAACAGAGAATGGAAAGGGCAGATTGAAAATAAAGGGTATACAAATTCAGGGCTGGGGATGTAGCTCAGTGGTAGCTTGCTTGCCTAGCTGGTGTGAGTCCCTGGGTTTGATTCCTAGCAATGCAGAGAAGTATAAATAAAAAGACTCTACCAATTCATGTGAGTGATTCCAAAAGTACCATATATGTTTGAATCTAATCCATACATTTTTGACAGTTGTGAGAGATGCAGGTTAGACTTGTGTGCAGGCTGGATTTGTGGTTGAGAGCTCCCTTTATTGCTCTCAACCTCAACTCTAATCCACAGGGAAATTGAATCTGCATGTGATTTTTTAACCCTCTAAAACTGCTAAGGGGCTGGGATTTAGCTCAGTTAGTAGAGCACCGCTCTGTGGTCTCTGAGGCCCTGAGTTTGATTCCCAGCACCGCAAAAATGGGAGAAGGATATGGCAACCCACTCCCAAGGCAATCCCGAAACAATCTGCCATTGAAAACCCTAAGAGGGTCACTATGAGTCAGACACAACTCGATGGCACCTAACAAAAACAAAAACAAAAACTGCTGAAAAGTTGAGGATTAGATTCCAGAATATACAGTATTAATAACAAGGTCTGAGATTTAAAAAAATCAAAATTACTTTGTCATGCTTCAGTGAAATATGATATCTTGACTCAGCACACAGAAACACACAAGTCTTTCCATAACAGTGAGATCCCCCTAGGCTTTAGTCCAAGAAAGCCCATCCGCTCCCCTGGAAACTTTGGAAGACTTTGGTCTGGAAATGTGTGGACAAAATTCACCTTGGGCAAAATGAGATGAAAAGCGTATCCAAGGCAGATTGAATCAATTGTGATAGCAATGTAACCCTATTCAAAGATCAGGGCAAATGAAAAAGAAGAAAATAAGTTGAAAGCTGGAGATTTACCTGTCTCTTCTTGTCTCTTTAGCTGTGTCTCAAGGGGCCACTCCCCTGCTCTGGAAAGCTGAGCTGTACCTTTCTGGCAATCCATGTGTGCAGCAGGATCAATCTACAAAGCATAGCTTTATAAAATATAGTTGCTGAAATGGGAACTGGCAGCCTCATTCATTTTAAATAAGACTAAAACATAAAATCACATTCTTTCTCAAAGTTTCAGATTGCATTTAATATTTCTTATGCTAAACCCCAAATCACTTGAAAATCCTTCAGAAGATTAAACTTCTGTTCTTTTTTCCCTTCTCTTGTAACATTAGAAAAATAATGTTTTTGCCTTTCCTTTTATGTTTCTTTACCCAAGTCAATGTCAGTCACTCCCCCTGCTCTGGCACTGGGCTAGATGGCACAGAGAAGACCTAACGTACTATGTGGACAGGATTTGGTGCTAAGAACTTGGATAAGATCCTAGCCACATAATTTAGTGTTGTTGTTTTTGTTAGGTGCCATGGTGTCAGTGTCCAACTCATAGTGACCCTATGTACAACAGACAAAACATTATTGTCTGTGCTTCTCTGCTATTCATAAGGTTTTCAATGGCTGATTGTTTTGGGGAGTGGGTTGCCAGTTCCTTCTCCCAAGCTTATAGCACCTGGTGTTCCCAAGAGGTTTCCCATCCAAGTACTAACCTGATCTGACTCTGTTTAGCTTCCGAAATCTGATGGAATCTGATGCTACAGTGGTATGGCTCCAGTCCTGAGTGATGTGGAATGTGTGTATTTTGTTATAGATGTGTCTCGAGGGCATATAAACCTACATTTTGTAGCAAGGCCAAAATTCCCCTTGATCATGGAAAATAACGATCTGCATAAGCCCATACATTGGTCTAAGAGGCACAGTGTGATTCCCATTTCTTACCACAATTTAACGTATAATTTTCACATGCATAGTGAGTTTAGTGAGTGTCTCTTACTATGTTAAGCCATACATCTTGGAATTGCCTCTGCTGATAAGGAATGCCCTCATTTTCCTCTGTGGAGCTGCAGCTTTTCTGATCTCACATTGTGCTTGGGTGGAGCTGAACTAACCTCTAGCTCCAGAGGAAGGCATATGCTTTAGGCTTAAAGCCCTCAGCCACAAGATCATGTGCACAGGTGGAGAGGGAAATAAATTAGAGCCAAAAGAAACTAATCCTAATTAGGATGTGTTTGGGAAGATCAGGAGAAAATCATGACTTCCCACCCCTGTATTCTCGGTATCTATCTTTTATTACAAGGGGGAAGCCTGACTAAGAATGGGGCTAATGCAGCAAAGAAATTGGAGCATTCACATAGGGAGAAAATAAACTGATGTTATCATGATCCATAGATTCATTTGCACATGATGATAAATTTTATCTTTAATTTCTTTCGTGTTTTCATTAAGAAATAAAGTGTTATGTTAAGCCATTGAAGTGGAGTTCATGGGTATGTTGATAGATGTCAGTGAAATGCTGGTAAATGGTCATTGATTGACTCACTGGTATGACTGGGGGAGTGAGGATAGTAAAACTCTGATTTGTTATGTCTGTCAAATTCTGTAGTTTAAAAACTCTCCTATGTCAACTTCAATCTACCTGCAATGAAGTCAATGGAAATGAACCTGGAGAGAGAGGTGTAAAGGGATTCTTATAAGAAAGTAAAAGTTGGCTCCAAAACAAGATTATAGGCTGGCTTTCAATAAATTGGTAAAAAATTGATTCTATCAGTATTTACTAACCCCTTTAGAAACAACACACATTTATTTTAATCTGTAAAATGTTACTATAGCCTGATCATGCCTGAAACACTTTCTCCTTAAGAATAATATCCCCATTAAAACTGTAGGATATGATGCAATGATATCAATATATGGGAAATATGGTTTACATGTTTTTCATGTAAATTGATGAATGTGTAAATAAAAGTAATGTAATAGTTGCATAATGGAGATAGCAAAAGCCTTACTACTCTGTACCCCACCAACATTTATAAATAAATAAATAAATAAACAAACAAATAAATAAATAATGAAACAGGAGTAGGGGTAGACTTAGAATGCTTGAAATACTTTGTAAAAGTTCAACTTAATAATGGAAGGTAAGAAGTGTTTAGAGCCCTAGCTTAGGCATCAGGGAGACAGTATGGCAGCACTTAGGTTTCTCAGTTGCTGAGGTTAGTTGTGAAAGCAAGTTATCTGAGTCTCATTTTATGCATTTATACAATAAGTTATATACTAGTACTTAAGTCATGGAGTTGAGAAGATAACTAAATATGATTATTTATATGAAGGGTCTTAGAATAATGCCTAGAACATGGTAAACCCTCAAGAAATACTGGCAGTAATTATCATACCTATAAGTAAAAATCCACTACTCTTTCTCTACTCTTCTTATAAGAGTCCTGCTACACACATGCCTAAACACTGGGCATATTGTCTTTCATGTTACTGAGACTACCTTTATCTCTATATTTGCTTTTTGTTCAGATTGAGTAATTTCTATTGATCTGCTTTTATTATTCCCAATCCTATTATCTTTTACCTGTCCAACTGGCTTTTAAGACCATGAGTGTATCTTTCTCTTTTCTTTCGTTTTTCTTTATCTTTCTTTCTTTCTTCCTTCCTTCCTTCTTGTTTTCTTTCTTTCCTTTTTTTTTTTTTGGACTGGGGAGTTGAACCCAGAGCCTCACACATGCTTTTTTGCAATTGATCAACTACTGAGCCATAAGGGTAGCCCATTCTTTAACATTTTAATCTGAGACAAAGTCTTGCTAAGTTATTCAGCTGCCTCTGGCCTCAAACTTGTGATCCTCCTGCCTCTGCCTCTCAAATCGCTGGGATTAAAAGCATGTACCATTGCACTAGCTTTTCTATTCATATATTTTACTTTATGATCCTACAATATCCAATAGTTTCTTTACAAATAATCTGTTGACTTTCACTTTGAGATTATTCCTTTCCTGTTAATTTAATGACTGTGACATATTAGCACTTTTTCTGTTAAATGCTTTTACTCTTAATTTTGCTAACATTGTCTTCTTGTTTCACAAACTTGGTAAATTTTAATTTTACACTAGACATTTTGAATACATGGCATTTTATAGACTTTGGCTTCAGTTATCTTTTCCTGAAGAACAGTTATTTTATTCTAATACACAAATTATGGGCTGATCGTGTTAAAATTGTGCATTGTTTTGGTTTACACATTGTTAAATATTTCCTTGTTTGCTCTTGTTTCCTTCATATTTTCCCTTGGTCTTATGCTTAATCCTCCATACAGTACCTAGCTTTTACTCTGAAGACTTAGCCTTTTTAGAATTTCAGTAGGAAGCCCAAGGTATTGTCAGATCTGTCTGACTTGGCTAAGATTCAGACTACAAACTCTTATTTTCCATTCCACAGTGGAGAGCACCTGAAATTTCTATTTAGCTTTCTGAGTTATGCAGTTGCTGTCTTCTGCATGGTTCTTTGGAGGCATGTGAAATTCAGCCATGGGTATGAGAACACTTCATAGGTAAAATTTGATGCCCTCTCATTGTGCCTTTCTCTTACTCAGGAATATTCTCTCAATTTCCAGCCACATTGTCAGCTGGTGTCTCTATTCTACTACACATCAATTCAACAAAGCAGCAGTTTTCTACATGAGTTTTCATCAGTTGTCCACCATAGTAATGTGAAGTGACCCAAAGATAAAATCTGGTAAAATCTGTAAAACACAGTGTTATTTCCTTCCTTCAAATGTCAATCATCCTCCACTTTTTTCCTGAATGTTATTATTCCCTCATGCATTTAATAGTACTTTTAAAGACTAGTTTTTCAAATTTTTTAGTGTTTCATGTTTTTTTCTTGACACGGGATCTCCAAATCTAGCCCAGGTGGGCCTGGAACTTATGTTGTAGCTCAGGATGGCCTCAAATTGGCTATCCTCCTGCCTCAGCCTTCTGAGTGCTGGAATCATAGGCTTGCACTATCATACCTGGCTCAAAGTTTTGAATTTCTAGTGAAGGGGAATTAAGATAACACAAGTTGCTCTGGCATTACTGGGACTGGAATCAATGCATTATTTTTCAATTTTCTATTATTTCAAGATGTCTTTATGTTTCTTGCATCCTGAAGTTCCTCTTTCTTATATTCAAGAAAATTTATGCTTTAAAAAAAGTTTATTTCTAGCATTCTGATTATTTAGAGTAGGTGAGGCTATTGCTTCAGCTTAGTTCTTCAAATAGAATATAAACTTCCAAAGGTAGTTATTAAATTGATCTCTTTGTTAAGTGTGTGCCTCTAATTGCACTTAAACATTTTCTGGTAATGGGTAAGCATCAATTTTTCCTACTGCCAGAGGTTTTTGTTGTTGTTGTTGTTGTTGTTTCCATCTTGTGATCCAGGATCTTATTAACCAGCTCTTATAAAATGGATTTCATTGTCTTCTCCCTAGTACTGGATTGTCGAACCCAGGGCCTCACATGTGCTGGACAAGTCTTTATCATTGATCCTCAGTCTTAGGCCATTGTTATTGCTTATTCTGGGACAGGGTCTCTCTAAGTTGCACAAGATATCTCTGGCCTACAACTTGCCATCCTCCTGCCTCAGCTTCCTGAATTGCTGTGATTACAGGTGTGCATGAGGACAACTGGACCAGATGGATTTCTTAAGGGATTTGAATGGGAAAATGATTTTATTTGTGGTATAACTAGGGTGTAGTAGTAGCTGATATTATTGTGCATATTATTCCTCTTGAGGAATCCTTAGTGCATCCTAATAATGCACTAAGATCATCTTGAAGTCTTCTTAATTTACAAGTCTAGTTCATGAGATGAGAAACCTCAAAGACAGGGGACATGAGTCTGTTGTATCTCTTCAGACATCTCCATTTTTATGGTATCTCTCCATGGGGTCTCCCAAATAGTGGATTAGAACACATACCTCATATGCACATATGGAACTTATTCCTCAGGACTCAATCCTAGCTCATCCTACACATAGACAATAAAAAGAAAGACACAGGAAGTTTGAGCTTCCAGAAAACTGACATCCTCAGTGGTGCCATGCCTGGCCTCCTTTTGTGCAGGTGTGACCTTGGCTTGTGTTCTTCCAGCAATCTAATCTTAGTTAACCTCAGTAAACCCAGGCTATGCCACCTGCCTCTATACTTGCCAAATGCAAATCAGCTCAAGCTCCTAGAAGAAAAAACAAAAAAGAAAAAAAAGAAAAAAGAAAAAAGAAAAAACACACCACCACGAACAACAACAACCAAACCTCTCTCTACCTCAATGACTTACGGGAAAACTGCAGAAGGAACTTCAGTCTTTCCTTCCTTGCTTGCTACTTAAAAGAATGCATCAAACCAATGCTACAGAAAAGCTTAATTATTCTGACTGAAAGCGAAGTTCTTATCTCAGCTGTGATCTTAATTGAGATTGATTTGAAATGTAGCTAAGGTCTCTCCTTCACAAGAGATATCATAGTGTGTAATGTTCAAAGGTGCCAAGAGAGTGTGGTGAGGCCCAGAATCTCCTTTCAAGTTCATTAGGACATTATCTGCAGGGAAAAATGACAGTCACCTTGCCTTATTATATTTTGTTTAGGATCCTTATACACTCTAATACCAAAAGATGGAGTAATAGAGTCACATAGTTATTTTCAAATGGAAGTTCAAATTGTTATTTTTCTAAATCCTATCTGCTAACTATGATTTGAGTTCTCATTGTTTGGTTCCAAAAAACCCACAGTTGTGTGTCACTGTAGATATTTTGTGCTATCTAAGCAAAAGGAATTAAGCAGGGTTTTGGAAACAATAGGAGATTAATTTATGATCAAATACACTAACATATGCAATTTCTGGTATTATTGGACATCTTTATTATACAATTTTTGTTGTTAGTTTGGGATGCAGCTGGTTCAACTGTAGCTGCATTAAAGTATGTGAATATGAACATACAACTTTTAGATCCATGAATTAAATCTATATACATTGCAATAACACTTGCCATTTACTAATACATTTATATTTAATAAATAATAAATGGAGGACACATGAGGTAACTTGGGCAAACAAAAATGTGGTTAGAAAAGGATACCAGCCATGATAACAAAAACAGAAGTAGTTCCAGTTTCCCGAATACAATATTTTTTGGCATGATAATCTCTTATTGGAGCCAGTTTCGTCATTAAAGTTTATGTGTGTTGAGTAGGGCATGGTGCAGTAGAAAGAACTTCTTTTAAAAAATATTTATTGTCATTAGAGGTCAGGGGAAGAATGGAACAGGGAGGTGAAATTTTTATTTTTCATTGTTGATTCTGAGTTATCCATGGGCATCCTGATGGAGATGGTAACAGGTGGATAGAGAACTAGATTGAGATAAGTCTGCATATACAGATAAAGGAAGGCATGGCAAGGATAGATTTAGGTGGGGAGAGGTTTAAAAGTAAGATGAGTTGCTTATGGTAAATTTAGGAGTCAGAGAATATTATTGTGATTTCAATAGAAGAAAATTATTCCCAAAGAATTTATTTAATAGTTACAGAAGGAGCAAGTTGGGAAGCCAAATATAGAACCCAATTCTTCCTCTTTTCATCAGAAATATTCCTCTTTTAATCTTCCTCTTTTAACAATTAAGCCATGATTTCTTTCTTGCCCACAAATATCTGCTAGAGCTTACTATGTGTCCAGCATGTGCAAGGCACTACTGAGGTTTGAGAGACGTGTGTAAGAAAACAAGAATAAGGCAGGGATGCTTGATGTGCCAATAGTCAAACTGGGACTATGAGTATATGACCAGTGTCTCTATCTTCATTTCCCTCTTTAGGGATCTCATTGGGCCATGATTACCAGTTTCCAAGTTGTGTTCTGTCCAACCCTGCCAGAGCCATCTTCCAAAGATGCTCCGTGTTTCAGTTTTTTCAGAGAGAAAAATTAACCTGAACTTTTCAACCAAACACTCAATGTTTCCTGAGTCTGACTTAACTATGCTTTTTAGTTCAGCTTCACTATTGTCCCTAACATGAAGTCATTTCTCCAGCCAGACTTACCCTACCCTATTCTCTTGGCTTACTTATCTATTTCTACTTAATAATATACCCCAAATTTGTTAGCACTAGAAGCAATAATCATTTTTCTTATCTTTTATGGTTATAGGGTTGTCCCAACTAGGCAAAGTATTCTTTGCCTGACTTTCTCATGTTATTGGGGCTGGTGGCTGCTGAAACTAAGACCATCTTGAAGTCTTCTTTATTTACAAGTCTAGTTCATGAGATGAGAAACCTCGAAGACCTGTGACATGAGTCTGGTATCTCTTCAGACATCTCCATCTTTATGGCATCTCTCCAAGGGGTCTCCCAACTAGTGGATTAGAACACATACCTCATACAAAAGAGAGCCAGGTAGAAGTGGTAACATCCATTATGATTTAGCCTTAGAAGTCATGCAGCATCTTTGTGCCATTTTCTATCCATTATCAGCAGTAACTAAGGCCAGGTCATAGTCAGGGGGAGTAGAATTAGACTCCAACTCTTGAAGGAAGAACTGCAGGACCTATATGTCCACATGTTTTAAATCTATTATACCACCCAACAAGTCTTCCGTGCTTTCAGGATGTTACATTAATAGAGATACCATTTCCCAGGAAGACCTCTTTTCTCCACACATTTAAGTCCTATTTATTTAAACATTGCAGCTAATTGTCCTTTCTTTGGTAAAATTTTACTTATCATAATAGCCACTGATGACATCAGAAATGTTTTCCTCAGTACTATACACTGCCTGAAATATCAGGTATCACTTTGCATGCACATATCCTACCTCTCCAGCTAGAAAATATAGTGATATTTTAAAATATGGAGATACTATATATTGTCAAATCTAATACATACCCTTTTAACAGTTTCACAGGGTGTTGTCTCCACTGTGAATCCAACCCTCATGTGATTCTAGTCTGCATTTGATTTGAGAATATACAGTATCATTCAGTGTTTAATTCATTGATTAATTTTGGATTTTAGAGGGGCATTCATTTTGTTAGTAACAGGAACATAAATTACCTCATAACTGACAAAATCATAGAAATTTCTTCATTACCTGGCTGAGCGGACTTATAAGTAACTCCTCAGATTTGGGGTCAGGAAGCTTCAACTCTACTTTGGAAACTCTTGAGTGAGCAAATCCTTTCCACTCTGAGTCTCAATTCTGCGCTATTCATAAAATGAAATTAAGGTCCTTTACACAGTGACCTAGAGATGAAGAAACTATCCCTCTTCCAGGGTAACTTTTGTGTGATGTTCCTTTTAAATTCAGCAAATCTTGGAATCTTATAAAGTTGAGACTGCTCTATTTTTTTTTTCTCAGTAACCTGGTAGCAGCAGCTTGAAGAAGCCTCTGATCTCAGCAAATACTCATTAAAATAAAAGGTCTCTCTGAGGCCTTGGAAGGAAACTTTATCAGGAAACCAATTAATTTAGGTCCAACCCTTGACTCTCTTTGTTGAGAACTTTAAAACGATTACCTTATTTCTGGTTTTATTTTCTTAGTGTATAATTAATTATTGCCAATTTTGAATTCCCATGCCACAGAAAACATTTACCTACAACATTAGGCCACTTGGAAGAAAGATAAATCTGTGAAGAGACAGTACTGAATGACTAAAGAATCTCAGGACAGAGCATACTAACTCCAGAAGCCACTCCCTGACTTGGGCAACAACATGTTATTGTGTCATCCACCTAATGCGTAGCTCTCCAATCACAAGTAAGTGATGCAGGGCAGAATAGCAGGGGCATCTGAAAAAAGTGTCACAAGAAAGGCTAAAGTCTGAGGTACAGAGAGGATGATGGTTCTTGACCTTCATTCTGAAATGAATACAACCATCTAATGTCAACCAAGAACTGAACAAGAATGGCAGACATTGTCAAAAATAGAAGTATCTCAGATCACATCTACCTTTGTAAAACAATGAATTTTATTCAGATATGATCTTAGAATCATAGCCTTATAGAATCTTAAAGATTTTAGAATCATTATTATTTTTTCCCACCTTACACACAGACAAAACTACTGGCTATAAATCATTATAACTGACTATATATATATTAATCTATTGGGGATTTAGCTCAGTTGGTAGCGCACTGCACTGCAGTCTCTGAGGTCCCGAGTTCAATTCTCAGCACTGGAAAATGAGAGAAGGACCGGGCAATCCACTCCCAAGGCAATCCCAAAACAGTCTGCCGTTGAAAACCCTGTGAGGGTTGCTATGAGTCAGATACCGACTCGATGGCACCTAACAACAACAACATATTAATCTGTTAAATGAGAAGCTAAATAAATATATCATTTTTGCTTCATTCTTTCCATCCCCTCTAAAGCACATTAATTGAGCACCTGCCATATACTGTGATGATAATCAATGAAAACTTGTCCATGTTCCCCAAAATTGTGTGATCTAATAAAAATATGTGTTGTGTGTGTAGGACAATGGCTCAGGACACAATTTAATGAAAAGAATGACAAGCAATTAGGACAAGGGAGTAGAACCACAGCATGCTCACAGGGTCCTGAGTAAACTCTGATCTCAGTAGTCCAGGTATATTATACACATTTTTTAGATGAGATGATAGAAAAACAGAAAAACTAAATAGCTCTTCCTAATGAAAATCCTACTAGGTGCTAAAGAAGGGCAAAAATCTCATAATATTGCCATTTCTTTCATTTTATACACTCTTTCCAAAACACAAAAACCAATAACATCCACAACAAAAAGAAAAATTTTAATATTCAAATATACAATGAACACATAATGCCACCTCACATTTTGTTATAATGTTCAGCACTGTCTATATTTGCATTATGGATTTTGACTCAGACAAATCCATTAATGTAACAACAAAAAAACTTAAAAATTACAGATTCATTTCACTGAAAGTAGAACTCTTTCTTTCCAGACTTTTCCTTGTTCTACGTTTTTGCTCTAAGGGTCAATTAACCATCCTATGATGATTAATAACAGTAGTTGCTAACATTATGGCTGATGTGACTCAACCCTGGTGGTCCCTTGCATACTGAGACTCAGCCCCTTCTCAGAAGTCTAGACTTGTGAGTTTCCCTGAGTCCATACTAGAAGAGACTGCATGCTCACCTTTGAACAAACCAAAGAATTTAGGGCCCTGCAGTGTTTTTAATTCATTTTCATAGCAGATATCTTGGGGAATCTAGTAAGTACGTATTCTAAATCCAACTCCTATGAATTTCTTGCAATGAAAATCATCTGTCCCCTTTTTAGTAAGGTTTGAATTAAACACATTAACTATTATGTATTAGGGTTGTAGACATTTTTCATGGCTTTAGGTATGTGAGCATGCATACACACACACACACACACACACACACACACACACACATCACTCCACACAACACACCATACACATAGAGAGCAGAGGAAATAAGAAATAAGCCCTGCTCTTAGGCATATTACACTGGTAAATAATAAAGTGAGAGATCTTTGTAGACAAAAACTGAAATTTTCTGTGCCCATATACTACCCAGGAGTCTGGGCTAAATAATTGCATATTGGATAAATGAACAAATGATTCAATGCACATTCATTTCATATTCATTTATTCAACAAATATTTATTGAACTCTTGTAATGGCAAAGTTATAATGGTGGAAGACAGGGATTATGTCATGGGCTGGGATTATATTGGAAAATTTACTAGAGCTTTCTGGAACAGGAATAAAAGAACAGAGGAAAGGAGGGGTAGATAAGGCATGGAAGGAGGGATCAGTTTAGATAATGTATGAGAAACCAGGTCCAGCCCAGTTTTGTGTGAAAAAAAAAAAATTGCTTCTCTGCACCTGAGCCACCTTGCTGGTAGTAAGTTCTACTCTCATTTGTCTCCCCATTAAAATTTTGTTCGCCCTATTTGGTTGAATGCTTTTTTATTCAGATACTTCAACATTCCTTCCTCACAAATAGTTGTTGTTACTATACTAAGTATTTGGAGCATTACTGTTACACACTCTTCTAGTTTAGGAGTGAGAATTTAAAAAGAGAAAAGGCAAAACTACCAATCACAAAAATGGTTACTACATACTTGTTCCATCACAGACTGCAGCTCTTCCTTTCTTAGTTTCTTCCATTGTTGAAACCTCCTGCCTCTTTTCCAACACCAGAGTATTGCACTTGTACTCTCTCTCTCTCTCTCTTTCTTTCTTTCTTTTCTTTCTTCTTTCCCCTTCCTTCCTTCCTTTCATTCTTTCTTTTTCAGTACTGGGGTTTGAACTCAGGGCTTCACACATGGTAGGCAAGTGCTCTACCACTGAGCTGCACTCCCAGCCCTCTTTATATTTTTTTATTTTGAGGCAAGCCCCTCCCCCCAGATTGTGCAGGCTACCTCTGGCCTTGAACTTGCAAACCTCTTTCCTCAGTCTCCCGTATTGCTGGGATTACAGGCACATGGCTATACTTCCTTTTCCAAGTTCTTATTCCATGCATCCCTTTCCTAGCTCACCCTGACTAAACATTCAGGTCTTCTCTCTGGAGACAATTACTGGCTCTACACTCAGACTACATTAGTTATCTCTCATGCCTTAGCACCATGTGCTGAAGTCAGTAAAAGGTGCACATTTCTGTAAGACTTCCATCTAAGGTCTTAAAACATGCTGCCAAAATCTATTTCACTCCTATCTCTTTGTCCTATGCTCATTCTGAACAAACATTTTTCGTATTTCAGGCCCTAACCCACCATCTCTGGAGGAAAGCATTTTCATTGGAAACTAATGTTAACAAAAACAGCAGTTGACACTTCCACTGGCTAGTACTGGAGTCATGTGGTTACTCCTAAAGCAGTCTACCCAACTAAATTACATGAACCAAGAGTAAGAAAGGGATAATTTCTCAAAAGTCAATTAGAGCAGGGATGCAGAGCACTGTTACTTAGGGAAGAATAAATCAAACCATTAAAGAAAGCTAGATTGATTGACCCACACATGTCTGTCTGCCTGTTGTTCTGTGGGGGCTTGCAAATTCCTGTGATGTTGAAAGTGATGCCACTGGTATTTCAGATACCAGCAGGGTCACTCATGCTAGACAGGCTTCACCTGAGCTTCCAGACCAAGACAGACTAGGGAGAAGAACCCAGTAGCCCACTCCTGACACAACTAGCTGTTGAATACCCTATGAATAGCAGAAAAGCATATCAAATATAATGCCTGAAAATGAGACCCCAAGGCAGAAGGCATTCAAGAGATGACTGGGGAACAGTTGTCTCCT
>VMDO01030292.1:0-21503 GCA_007922755.1 Pedetes capensis | reverse complement strand
TCAGCAACCCCCTCCCTGTCGTGTGGAGAGAGATGGAGAATCCAACAGGTGATTGCACAGAAGCTGTTCCCAGGCCAAACAGCGTGGGAACCACCTGAGGCTAAGTCCACATGACTGGAATGATTTAAGTGACTCCTGTGCCACGGTGCACCATGAAATATGTTGATAAGCTAAGCCACTTAATGGAAATCCTGCAGAGCAAATCCGAGAAATGACAACCGATAGCTGTTACGAGAATATACCTGTCTGGTGGCAAAGGTCAGCCAAGCACTGGTCATTCATTATGCCTGACAGTTTCCCACAGTCCGAGGGCACAGATGTGGGCACAAGTACTCACAGCAAGTATAGCCGCATGGATCATGACCCCACCCAAAAATGGTTCGAAAACAACCAAAGAGTCACAGTGGTTAAAAACTGCAGCCTGTTTATGCTAAAAACAATGTGTTAGACCAACAGATTCGATGCTTTAGACTGGCAAAAGTTACCAAAGAGCAATGCTAGGCTTTAGGTTTGGGTTTAAATTACATGTTGATAAACCTTGTTTTGGTCTGGGATTTAGCTCAGTTGGTAGAGCGCTGCTCTGCAGTCTATGAGGTCCTGAGTTTGATTCCCAGTACTGCAAAAATGGGAGAAGGACATGGCAACCCATTCCCAAGGCAATCCCGAAACAGTCAGCCATTGAAAACCCGATGAGGGTCGCTATGAGTCACACTCAACTCGACAGCACCTAACAACAACAAATCTTGCTTTACTCTTTCTAAACCTGACTACAGTCTCTGCATTGAGCAGAGCCAGGTGAACGATGGTTTGGCATCCAGAGGGCGATTCATTTTAGGAGCCTCAGTTTCCTCTACTTGTCTCTGCCACACACTTCTCATGGGGCAGAGAAAGCAAAGTGTGTGCTCAAGAAATAGCTCCACTCAGCTTCCCACTCCATTGTTGCCTCATCTCGCCGGAAAGATTGTGTGTGTGTTCAGAAGAAATCCAGAGGGGCCACCTGGAAACATCTGTAGTCACTGCTAAGTTCTGTTTATGTAAAATAGGAAATATTTGCAAAGGGTATATTTCAGATGTCCACTGCTCCAATAATTTGTGGTATGTTCAATCACATACCTTTGGAGAATGTTTAGCTTTCCATCACTGTGACAAAAGACCTGGGAAAATCAACTAAAAAGAGGGCGGATTTCTTTTGGCTCACAGTTCCAACATTTCAGTCCATGGGTGGCAGGCTCCCTCGCTCTGGGCCTGTGCTGAGGTGGAACAGCATGGCGGAGAACACGTGGTGAAACAAAGCTGCTCACCTCACCACAGCCAGGGAGCAGAGAGAGCGAGAGTGAGAAGGGGAGAGAGAGACAGGAAGGGAGGGAGAGAGGGAGAGAGGGAGAGAGGGAGGGAGGGAGGAAGGGAGGGAGAGAGGGAGGGAGGAAGGGAGAGAGAGAGACAGAGACAGACAGACAGACAGACAGACAGACAGACACACACACACACACACACACACACACACACACACACACACACCCCAGAGAGAGACCTATTTCCTCCAGCCGGGACCTGCCTTCTAACATTTCCATTAACCTCCAAATAGCCCAGTGAGCTATGAATCCCTTTATGGATTAAACCAAATCCAGGGGTTCCCCAGCCCCTGGCCATGAATGAGCACCAAAGCTTCCCCCGCATCTACCGCTGCTCCCTGTGGCTCACAGTGCTGCTCAAGTGCCACCTCCTGCCAGATAAGCATCTTCTGCCATCCCTACCACCCAGGGGGTCCACAGAGAAATTGTCTTCCGTGAAACTGGTCCCTGTTGTCACAGAGGCTGAGGACTGCTGGTGATGAGGTCAGCACCCTCACGATCCCATTGGCTCTCTAAGATCCTCAGTGAACAGGGCTTCATTGAGGATCAAGCCCTCAAGATGTGAGGTTTGTTCTTCTTGTTGTTGTTAGGTGCCGTCGAGTCGTGTCCAACTCATAGTGACCCTCATAAAGATTTTCAATGGCTGATTGTTTCGGGATTGCCTCGAGAGTGGGTTGCCACATCCTTCTGCCGTTTTTGCAGTGCTGGAAATCGAACTCAGGACCTCAGAGACTGCTGAGTGGTGTTCTACCAACTGAGCTAAATCCCTGCCCATGTGAGGTTTCGGGGGGCATTTAAAATCCAAGCCACAATGAGGAAGAGCTGTGAATTTCCATGCAGCTGAAGATAACAGGCATGACAGGTGGCGCTGAGCACTCAGGCGGCACAGGGGCCCTGGTGGAAAGCCCGTCGCTCCCTTCTCCACTGGCTTTTCTGCCAAGCCTGGAGACCAGGACCAGAGGTTCTACCCCAGGGCTGCAGAGGTGCGGGGGGCATGTAGCCCTTGGAGTTTCCTTTCCTACTTTTTCAGTGCTGGGGTGTTGAGCCCCAGGCTTCACACCTGCCAGGCAAGAGCTCCACCACAGAGCCACACCCGTACCCCTCTTTTTATTTTTTGAGACAGGGTCTTGCTAATTTGCACAGACTGCCTCTGGCCTTGAACTTGTGATCCTCCCGCCTCCTGCATCCTGAGTTGCTGGGATTATAAGCAGGAGCCACGTCACAGGTCAGGGATGAATGAGCTTGCCTGGCTGCCTTTGACTTACTGTCTCTGCGAGTCCCCTCCCTCCTCTGAGCACAGACTGACACACACTGTGGGGACGGAATCTGGATGTCCCTCCCCACGCACTTGCTCCCCAGCCCTCAGCAAGCCAGCCATAGGCAATGGGCCTGGCGGTGTCCAATTCTGCTCTGGACTGGGAAGCAGGGCGGAAGCAGGAGACTGGCAAGAGATTTTTAAGTAAGTAGGACGGGCCCCCGGGCTGGGATTTAGCTCTGTTGATAGAGCGCCGCTCTGCAGTCTCTGAGGTCCCGAGTTCAATTCCCAGCACCGCAAAATGGGAGAAGGACGTGGCAACCCACTCCCAAGGCAATCCTGAAACAGTCAGCCATTGAAAACCCTATGAGAGTCGCTATGAGTTGGATACCGACTCAATGGCACCTAACAGCAACAACAGGACGGGCCCCTCAGTGGGTCCCTCTGGAGAGCATGCAGGGGGACAGACGACGAAAACAAAGACCCAAGTGACTCACAGAGGCAAGTTCTCTAAATGAGGGCTATAAGTAGGTGCTCTAAGTCATTCACGGAATTGTTTTTCCCTTTAAAATTCACCCATTCAGTAGTGTTCCCCAAACATGGGTTAGGTGCAGTGGAAAGTATAACAGTCTGCATATGGTGTGGACCCATGTATATAAGCCCAGGCGCTTATATATGTGCACATTTGTAAATGGATGGAATACTCATGGAAGACACTTAGCATAACCTGGCAGGAGGGCAGTGTGTGGGTGAATACCAGGCTCTTCTCTTTCCTTTCCTTGCCTTGCCTTTCCTTCTCTTTTCTTTTCTATTCTTCCCTTTCCGTTTACCTTCCTTTTCTTTTCTCTTTTCTTTTCTTTTCTTCTCTCCTCTCCTCTGCTCTTTTCTTTTCTGCAGGACCCAGGACCCCACACATACTTTGTGAATCATCCACCACTGGGCTGCACCCCCAGCCCATTTTCTGTTATTTCGAGTGACAGTGTACCAGTCACTACGTTGCACAGGCCGCCTCTGGTCTCCCACTCACAGTCCTGCTGCCTCTGCCTTCGGAGTCACTGGGATGACAGGCGTGCGTCACTGCACCCAGCACAAACATCAGTCTTAATGGTTAATGTTGTTGTTGTTGTTAGGTGCCATCGAGTTGAGTCCGACTCATAGTGACCTTCATAGGGTTTTCAATGGCTGACTGTTTTGGGATTCCTTGGGAGTGGGTTGCCACGTCCTCCCATTTTGCGGTGCTGGGAATCAAACTCGGGACCTCAGAGACTGCAAAGCGGCGCTCTACCAACTGAGCTAAATCCCAGCCTCCTAATGGTTATTATGTGATTATATCTGCTTCTGGGCAGCCTGACCACGGGCGGCCGGGCTTGGCAGGCCTGGTGTAGGAAGCACCTGCAGGGAGGGGCTGCTTTCTGTGCACCCTTCTGTCAGCAGGCCCCAGGGGAGCCTGGGGGCATGGGGCCACCTCCTGTCAGGACGACCTGACTCTCCTGGCAGGGCCTGTTCATGCAGAGCGCTCGGCCACACCATCTACACTGCAGGCTCCCAGGACAGGGAGTGAACAGGTGGGGAGGAGGGGTGCCTGGTCACTGTCTAGGCAGGGACGTGTGGATGGTGGCAGGAGGTGGACAGTGCGGGAAGACTGTGCATGCGCCACTGACTGGGTCATCCTCAGGCCCACGGCCCTGAGCAGACCATCTGGGAACTGTCTGCGAAGAGGGCTAAGGTCCTGTGAAGGGTTTTCTGAAAGTGCGGGGCACAGACAGAAGCCCAGTTCTCTCTGGGGTCAGTGGCTGGTGGAGAGCCCTTGATGGAGACACTTGGTGGCACCTGATGAGTGCTGGAGTCCCCTGGGGTGAGGTGGAGCAAATGTCGCCTAAGAAGGTGACTAAACCCTGGCCCTGAACAGAGACCTCCATGTCTAAGGTGAGGCGCCCAGCGCACCTGGCCACTCAGGCCAGCATTCTCATCTTGACAACCAACACTCAGTCCAGGGTGATATTGGCTCCCCCTGGGTCCCTCCTCTGCTGCTCTCACCCAATGGGCAAAGCCCGTCTGCTGGCCAGAAGCTGGGTGGAGGAAAGGACAGTCATAGTGTGGAAAGCCCTGGGGCCTGACCCACCCTAGGACTAGGGGGCAGTGGCATGAGACCACCCCTCGTGGACTACATGGTGGTTCTCACTGCGCTGACCGTTTGCTCACGTGTGCCTCAGTTTCCCTGTCAGTGAAATGGTCACAGGAAGGTTTCCTCCCTCCGCAGGCTGCTGGAAGGGAGGACGAGTTAGCATGGGTGCAGGGATTCTCCACGCAGTGCTGGCAGTTGTCACCCCTCCACTTCCCATGCGTCCTGTGTGGCCCACATCTGGGAGCCCACGGGACACTTGAGGGAGAGAAATGTGCATGGCCCCTCGTGGAGGGAAGGGCAGCAGCCAGTGGCCCACGGAGGCCCCTGCTGTGCACGCCATCGCTCTCTGCTCCTTCATCTTTGCAAAGGTTGGGGTTTAGTGATGTGGCTCTGGCACGGGTAGGAAAGTGCTGAGTGGGTCATAAAGAGGCTGGCTGTCCTGCCTGAGGGACAAGAGGGGGCCCGTCCTGGGCAGACGCAGCGCCAGCAGCTGGCCGGCACAGCAGGTGTGTGCAGCACTGACGGCAGGGCGTGGGCTCCACACAGACTGGAGCCCAGGAGCCAAGGGCCTGCAGAGCAGAGCCATAGCCCAGGGGCTGGGGCTTGGGGGACCCCAGGCAGGAAACAGGAGAAGGAGCCAGGTAGGCTATGACAGTCCTGCATAATTCTTCCTTAGAGGAGAAGGAAGCGTGGGAGGGGGCGGGGAGCCCAGAGAGGAACCGTGCAGACCCTCAGCCTGGGCTGCCTGCTGTGATGGCGCAGGCTGGACACAGCCGCCCCCACACCATTGACACCCCTTCTCATCTTCCCAGCCTCCCGATTAGCCTGTGAGCTGACAGCCGCTGATTTTTTCTGGATCTCACATTTCTTCCCACTTACACCCATTTCCGGGGAATTCTGCTCCCATTTTGCCAAGAGCATTGCGTTTCATTACACACAGGGACAGACATGGACAGGGGTGCCTGGGAGTCCTATAAGATTCAGTACTCCAGGAAGTCCATCTTCAGAGCACCCCACCCTCAGCCGGGGGCAGGGAGGCAGCGGCTTGCAGTTGTGGGGTGAAAGAGGTTTGGGGAAGACAGGGCCCCCATGACACCAGCTGCCAGCCCCTGGAGCAGGATGCTGGCTGCCTACCTCGGGAATCCCAGGACCCCTTACCTGAGACCAGGGCGAGGCAAACCAGCTGCCCCGCAAAGGGCCCGTGGCGGCAACCCGCAAGTGCTGGGGGCACGGAAGCAGGGCGCAGGCGCGTTCCAGCTCCAGGTCCGGCTTCGGCAAGCGCAGGCACTTCTTGTAGGGCAGCTCGCGGTACTTCCCAGATGTGTACTTTTCTGCGCATTTGAGAAACCTTTCCTGTGTTCCTCTTTCACACGTCACAGAGCACTGAAAGTAAGAGGACAAAGGATGCCTTTTTCCGCAAATCGGTGGTCAATGTGTCTCTTGAATACTTACCTGTGTGTGGACACTGAGTGACCTCTATTGTTGTTGTTAGGTGCTGTCGAGTTGAGTCCGACTCATAGCAACCCCCATAGGGTTTTCAATGGCTGACTGTTTTGGGATTGCCTTGGGAGTGGGTTGCCACGTCCTTCTCCCATTTTGGGGTGCTGGGAATCGAACTCGGGACCTCAGAGATTGCAGAGCAGCGCTCTACCAACTGAGCTAAATCCCAGCCCCCGACCTCTATTGGGATGTGGCATTTTCAACAGGCTGAGGCACAGAGGTCTGGCAGAAACAAGCTGGCCCCGAGTGTTGCTGACTTGTGCCAAGGAGACAGGAGATAAGGAGACCGTGGGGCTCAAGGGCCTGCAGGTGACCTAAGCAGAGGCACCTGGGCAGCAACACCTGCCTGGTTCCCACCTCGCCCTCACCCTTCAGCTCCCAGTGTGCCTTCCGTGTGCTCTGATGCCAAGACAGAGACCAGCCTGGAAGCCTCTGCTAGGCTGCTTTCTGGACCAGAACTCAGAGGTCAGCCTTGTGCCTGTGTGCATGTGTGTGTGTGAAATGTCTGGACGTGCCACTGTCCCTGCACATGGCCCACATGTTGCGGCCAAAGTCCTCTGCTGTCCACAAATGCCTCTCCAGGGATGCACCCAGCAGATGTATCTTTAATAACAATGTGATTCAGTCCTAGGGGACCCTCACGTGTCCCTGGTGACAGAGAATCCTGAGGTGTTTTTGCTTTTGTTTTTTTTTATGCTGGGGGCTTGAACCCAGGGTGTCACACGTGCTTGGTAAATGTTCTTAACACTGAACTGTATCCTCACTCTTTTTTTTTTTTTTATTTTACTTTGAGTTGGGGGTCTCCTTAAGTTGCACAGGCTGCCTCTGGCCTCGAACCCGTGATCCTCCAGCCTCTGCTTCCTGAGTCACTGTGATGACAGGTGTGGAGCCACTGCACCATGAAATCCTGAGCTTTTTGTCAGCAATCACAAGCTTGCGTCAGTGAGCCAGCAATGAGGTTTTTACTTTTATAGTGGCAAACAATGTCTCAATAGGATTCAGGGGCCGGCTGGTCACATTCTAGTCTAAATAAGCATCAGGCAAGGTGTGTGGGGAACCGTGGTGTCTAAGGAGACCCCACGTCCTGCCCTGAGAGTGTGGGCAGGGACGGCCAGGGACTTCCTCTCATGACTGCTGTGCAAATGCAGAGCCATAGCCCTGAGACTGGAGCAGTCCCAGAACCCTGCAGACAGCACACATGTAGCGGGCTGCCGCTGTCATTCTGTAGGCTGGAAGATGCCTGAGGCCCTCTGGGGATCGCTGGGGCCACAGCTGTCAGGAGCCCACGGTGATTGCGTGTGGAAGGGCCCCCTCGGCTTGCACTGGCAGCCGCGGCACGCCACACACCAGGCCCCTGTGCAAACTGCCTGGGAAACTGGATCCACCTTTCCTGGGCAACCCCTCTTCTTCCTACTCTGTGGGTCAGCAGGCCTTGGAAATGGCTGGGGCTGTTTGGGACTTAGTGAGTCCCTGGGCCCCAGTGGCATCATGAGGAGGGGACCCCGATTCTCACACCCACGGTCCTGATGGCACACGTCCTCAGCCAGACCCCAACTGAGTGGGGATGATGCACATGCCGCCAGGGGAGACCTCCGAGGACGTGATCCAGGGAGGAGGCCCAGGCCCAGAGGAGCAGCTGCGGGCCAGGGAAGCAGGCTGGGGTCCCTGCAAGGAGAGGAGGGGAAGCGGGGCGCTGGGAGGGAAGAGAGGGCTGCGCGCACTGACCTCGGACCAGCCGGACACGAGCCACTGCAGCTTCCTGGGCTTGTGGCAGCGCGTGCGCAGGCAGGTCTCGCGCGACTGGGGCCTGGGCCCGGCGCAGGCGGCGTCCGGCAGCAGCCGCACGTGGTCCGCGGGATCGGCGCTCTTGCAGGCCACGCTCCTCCTCCTCCAGCCCTTGCCGCACGTCCGCGAGCACTGCGGGCGGCCGGGGGTCAGCGCGATGCCCGGCGCGAGCCCCCCACCCCCGGCCAAGCCCGCCGCGCACCGCTTACCTCGGCCCAGGGCCCCGCGCTCCAGGCGGGCGGGCAGCTCCGGGATCCGCAGGCCCGGCGGGCGGAGGGCGCGGGCGCGGGGCACAGGCTGCTCGGGAGCCGCTCCTCGCGGAAGCGCGCGCGCCGCGTGCACCGCACCGGCCGGCTCTGGCTGCCCCCGCCGCAGGTCCGGCTGCAGCGGCTCCAGTTCCCCACGGACCAGCTGGGAGGGACAGAGAAACCCACGGTGAGGGCCGGAGGGCGCGCTGTCACGTGCGCGGTTGCAGCAGCCGGCGCGATTTTCCACCGCGCGTCTGCACACGTGTAGGTTTTCCTGCCAGCGTTCACAGAGCGGCCATTTCTGCCCAGGAATCGCACCCTGGCCCTGGCCATGGCCATGGTCGCTTCTTAGATCCGTGACAAGGGATCTGTCCTTGCGTCTCCTACCCCCGGCTACTGGATGCCCCTGTACTTGGAAGTAATGCAGATCCGAGCAAAGCCCCACCCTGTACCCCTTAACAGGACACTTCAATCACAGACAAAATAAAGGACCTTTATGCTCCTGTCCACCCGACATCCGCAATCATGACCTTGGGCCAGCCCTTAACTCGTGTAAAGCAAATTCTAGAAACTAATATTTTAACATACATCTTTTAAAGATAAAAACCCTTTTTTTAAAAAAAAATATATATAACCACAATACTTTTACGACATCCAAACACAAGAGTGATCTTTTTTTAGCAGCATTAAATATTGAGTGGGGGAAGGACCCCCACTCCCAAAAAGCAATTCACCACTGAAAACTCTATGAACAGCAGAGCAGCACTGACAATAGTGTTTCCCCTGTTGTACACTGGGTAGCTATGAGTTGGATACCTACTCGACAGCACCTAGCAGCGGCGGCAGCAGCAGCAGCAACAACAACAACAACAACAACAACAACAACAACAACAACAAATACTGAGTATTTGAATTCCCAGTGTTGTTATAAATGTTTTACGTTAATCTGCTTGTTAAGGCAGAATCCAAGTAAAGTCCACGCTTTGTGATTGGTCCATCGGTCTTCTCTTTCAGTCTCCAGGTTCTTCTGTCATGTATATTTTCCCATTCATTCAGGACAGAAACTGGCTTGTTTACCCTGCTGAGCCTCCCACAGCTCTTTTTGCTGGGTAGGATTTTGTGGACTCCATCTCTGTGGTGTCAATTAACATGTTCCTTTGTCCTCTGTGAGTCTGCAGCTATAGGACCCTGGTGTCCCTTCCCGCCTGATCTCAGAAGCTAAGGCAGACTGGGCTCCTTAGTTCTTGGATGGGAGACTGCCTGGGAATACCAGGTGCTGCAGGCTTGCAAGAAGGACCTGGCAACCCACTCCAAACTGATCTGCCATTGGAAGCCCTATGAACAGCTGAGAAGCACTGACAATAATGCAGGGAATGGCAGTGTTGAGGAGTGTTTCATTCTGTTGTACATAGGGTTGCTATGAATCAGACTCTACTCAGCAGCATCTAACAACAAAAGCAACAACAATTGTCCTCTATCATTCCTAGCAATTAGAAGTTGGATCTAGAGGCTTAATTCAAGTTTGATTTCTTTTAATTAACTATTTGATAAGAGAGAATGTATTCACTGGGTGCGGTGGCGCACGCCTGTAATCCCAGCAGCTAGGGAGGTGGAGGAAGGAGGATCTCAAGTTCGAGACCAGAGGCAGTCTGCATAATTTAGGGAGATCTTGTCTCTAAAAAAAGTAAAAAAATGGGCTGGAGGTGCAGCTCAGTGGTCTAGCACTTGCAAAGCAAGTGCAAGGCCCTGGGTTTGACCCCCAGCACCACAAAGTAAATAAATAAATAAATAAATAAGAGCTAATGTATTCTTCAGCCTGCAGCCATACCACTGTGGCATCTGATCCCATCAGATCTCCGAGGCTAAGCAGGGTCAGGCCTGGTTAGTACTTACTTGGATGGGGGAAAGCCTGGGAAAATCGGGTGCTGTAGGCTTCAGAGACGGACTTGGCAACCCACTCCCAAAAATCAATCCGCCATTGAAAACTCTATAAATAGGAGAAAAGCACTGACAATAGTGTTTCACCTGTTGAACCTAGGGTCGCTATCAGATACTGACTCAATGGCACCTAACAACAACAACAACAACAAAGATGTATTCTTTCAACAAAAGGCTCATAATGTCTGATCATCTTTCAGCTTCCTGGCAGCTGTGGGTGCTTGGTAACATTTTCTCTCAGCGCCACATTTTAGTTTCTTTTCTACTTATAGAGCCGACCTTGTAACCAGGTGCGTTGCCTGGTGATGGGAGTTGGGAAGGAGGTGGGTCCAAGTACAGCCCAATGGCACCCCACTGGATCTCAGCTAAGCCTGAGCATGTCTGCAAAGCCTTTGCCAGGCTGGCTTCGCACCAGCCCATGTGCAGAAATGACTTTATGGGCACGGAGGAGGGGTTAAACCAGAGCAGGGGGGTCAGGAGGTCAGCCACATCCCGGGAACAAAGTCACCCCAGGTTGGAGGCCTTAGGCTCCCTCAAGCATTCAGCAGCAAACCCTGAAAGGACTTGATTCTCATTGACAATCACCTTCCAGTTCAGCCAGCAAGGGGAAGGTAGAAAGTGATCGAGGATGTTTATGCAAAAACTGGGGACTCTGGAAGATGTTGGGGCCCGTTCCAGTAGCACCGAAGGGAAAGGTGAAGTGTGCAGAGCATGAGGCAGGCCAGGAGCATGGATGTCGAAGTGGGCTTCCTTCTCTGCTGAGTCTGCAGAGCAGCCATGATGGGAGGAAGCCCAAAGTCACCAGCGGCCAGGGGACTCTGCTTCTGGCCGTTTGTGATGGAGCCAGAGCAGACCCAGCTGCCTTCATCCCATAGCACATCTGAGCACAGCTGGGGTGACAGTGAGTTTCTCCTGAATCCTGAGGTCAAACTGGATTTGCAATATGCTCTGGTGTATGTTTTGGCTTCATGACCCTCTACCCTGTCCTTCACCCCACACCCTGACCATCATGCTGGGGCTGAAGAGCAAAAGCAGCAGTCAAGAGTACATGGTCAGGAGGTCAGGAGACACCCTCAGAAACACCATGGCCACTGGCAAACATGTTACAAACGAGTGCATGGGAACCCAAGTCATACAGATAGGGAAACCAAGGAGGAGAGAAAAACCTAATCATGATCCCTCCTGCTGGGCACAACCATTGTTATTTCCTCACACTGGCTTCTTGTGCTTCTATGTGCGAGTGTGTGTTGTGTGTTGTGTATGTGTGTGAATAAATATATTTTAATATAATCAAGGGAGATAGTATACGAAATCTTTAGTTCAGTATTTTTAAAATTCAGTATCTAAATCAAGCATTTTTTTCTACATGGCAAAAACCTTTATAAATATATTTCCAGTGTTTTTAATACTCCATAATGTAGACCAAAATATAAAAATAAGTAAATAAAGATGTCGTTGTTGTTGTTGTTAGGTGCCGTCGAGTCGGTATCCGACTCATAGCGACCCTCATAGGGTTTTCAATGGCTGAGTGCTTCAGGATTGCCTTGCGAGTGGATTGCCAGGTCCTTCTCCCATTTTTGCGGTGCTGGGAATCGAACTCGGGACCTCAGAGACTGCAGCACAGCGCTCTACCAACTGAGCTAAATCCCAGCCCTAAATAAGGATACACAGACAAAAAGGAAGGGGCTCCCAATTATAGGAGATCCATGAACATCCTGAAATTGTCCCAGGGGTCTGTGTGCCTGCCTGTCAAGGTGCTAAGCACAATGACCTATACCTTTCCTCAAGATCTGAAAGGGAGCCGTCCCTTACCCAAACAGAACCAAGTTCTAGACTCTTTGGAAAGTCCTGAGGCTAACGTTGCTGGAGATCTAGTGGAAGAGGGGAATTGGTGGCATGTTCCAGAAGGGAAAGGGAAATCATGCCTCCCAGGCTGCTGGCGGCCACACCTTACTGCCTGGTGCCTTTCAAACCATTCAGTTGCCCCATGATATTTTTACTTACTTTTGTGTAGAGAAGACTACTGCTTTATGGCAACTGTTTTTCCTGAAGAGATTCCATGCTGAATCTGAATATTTGAAGAATATTATCTAATGACTGTAATGCAAATTTGGATGCACATAAACAGAAACTAAGTAAGGGCTGTAGGACCTGTCTCACATCAACTGTGGCAGCACTTCAAATTTTTAGTTTCAGTGGGATGTGTGTTTCTTGTTACATGTTAAATGACGCACTCATTGCAAAGGGCTGGCATGTGGCCTCATGGCTGGGAGGATTCTGCATTTTGAGCCTCTGGGCTGCTCTTTTGGCACCTGGGTGCTTTCATTTGTTTTTATGCTCTTCCCATTTCTTGCCTTGCTCAGTCCTTACAAATTATAACTGGTGTCCACACTAGGGCTGTGAAAGACGTGTTGGCCACTACAGGCTTTCCACATGTCTGCACTAAGTCCTCTGACTCTGCTGTCTTAAAGCACTGCCCCTGATTTGAATGTTCTCTAGGCTTCTCTCCTAACACAGGTCATTAAGAAATCCTCCTGAACAGAGATCATTCAGGCCGCGTCTGGAAAGGCCAATTGTCTGCTTTGCTTCCCAGAGTTTGGGGAAATGTCTTCATTTTAGCTCAAGAAAGAGTTCGAATTCCCACTAGCCTCTGCACTGAGCTGAGGGCTGTCTGAGCCAAAGGATCTGTGTTCAGGAGATAAGCAGGGGCAATGGCAATAACTGCTCAGCTTTGGTTTTCTTAAATCCTATAATCGAAACAAAGCAGATGACTGGTATTACCCAAATCAACTGGCGCCCAACGGGGAACATGGGAGGACTCAGCCACCCACCAGCTCTGGGCGCCTTCTGCTGTGCTCGTCCACCCATGTGGCTCTCAGTGCTGCCCAAAACAGTGGCAGGGGCTGCGATTTCCCTCAGGCTGGAGGTGGATCTCCTGCCATCACTTGCTCCACCCTCTGTCACTCCACTTGTCTATACTTAATGTTCCCCAAAGGCCTGTGTCCTGAGGGTTTGGTCCTCAGCCTGTGATGCTATTCAGGGGGGTGGCACCCTTAGAAGGCCATGTAGGAGAAGAATGTTAGGTCACTGGAGGCCTGGCTTGGAAGCAGATACTGGGACTTTGGCTCCTCTGGTCTCTCTTTTGGCTTCCCAGACACCACAAGGGAGCAGCATCCTCTGCTACGCATTCCCGCTGTGATCTGCCGCCTCACCACAGGCCCGAAGCAACAGGCCCAGTTGGTTATGGACTGAAACCTCCAAAGGTGTGAGCCAGCCTTTCTTCTTTTTGTTGTTGTTGTTGTTGTTAGGTGCCATGGAGTCAGTATCCGACTCATAGCAACCCTCATAGGATTTTCAATGGCTGACAGTTTCGGGATTGCCTTGAGAGTGGATTGCCAGGCCCTTCTCCTATTTTTGTGGTGCTGGGAATTGAACTCAGACCTCAGAGACTACAGCGCAGTGCTCTACCAACTGAGCTAAGTCCCAACTTCTTCTTTTTAAGTTGATTTATTTCAGGTATTTGATCCAGTCCCAGAAAGCCTATTGACATAAGTCGTCAGATGTTTCTCAGTGAAATGACTCTCCTCCATTTTTAAAAATGGGAATATCATTTAGTTTGGTCCAGATCTTTTTTCTGTTGGTTCTTATCAGAGCTTTGAAATCAAGTGCTCTGCTGTATTTTCAGGACAGAGTGACCGCGTGGCCGCTCAGTACACATGGGGAATGGTGGGAGTGGGCAGATCTCTGCCATAACACACACCAACAAGAAGTCCTGAGGAATGCTAGGCACTCAAGCTGGACCCAGTTCCAGAGGGTGGGTGGGGCTGCAGCTGGAGACATCCATGCTCACGTTTAGTGTTCATTGTGGGGTACTTCTTTAGCTAACCTGTCACACACGTGCACGCACAGCCTTTCCATGTATGACCTTCAGGTGGGTTGTTCCTAATGAATCAACCACTTGCTTTACTATCTTAAACGAATGCTAATAACCTCAGTATGGGCTGGGATTTAGCTCAGTTGGTAGAGCGCTGCGCTGCAGTCTCTGAGGTCCTGAGTTCAATTCCCAGAACCGCAAAAATGGGAGAAGGACCTGGCAATCCACTCCCAAGGCAGTCCTGAAACAGTCAGCCATTGAAAACCCTATGAGGGTTGCTATGAATTGGATACCAACTCGAGGGCATCTAACAACAACAACAACAACAATAACCTCAGTGACTGTCCTCACAGACATTCACACTGGGTACGCAGTGGCCCGGAGGTTCTGGCTGCCGATGTGGTCCGACAGAATGGGTGCTGGCTGAACTTTGAAGCCATGGGGACCTTGTCTTCTTTTGAGAAACGACAGCATTTTCTCATGTGTAAGTAATTTGAGATCCCCCACACTTCTAACTGAAATGTTTTAAACATAACAATTCACATGCGACAATAAACATCGGCTTCTTAGGAAAATCTGCCTTTTTTGTAGGAAAACAGTAAGTTAACAAGTTCATTTAAAAAATGCAGGCAAGCTATGAGCTAAAAGTACAGTGGCCTGGGTTACCAGAACCGGGAGACGGGAGAAGGAGAAGAGCTAATTTCCTATGCTCGCCTGGCAGCTGGCTGAGGCCTGGGGGACTCGCCTCTCTCATCAGCCAAGTTGGGAATTTATTATCGGTCTGTGTCAGAGGACATTTCATCAGGAGCACAGTGTCAGCGACACTCTAAGCAAGTTCCGACTCACAAGCCCAGCTCTGCAAGAGCCAGTGAGAACAGCTCTTGTGCACAAATGTGCCCTCAAGGGCTGCAGGGCTGAGCCGGGGTGGATCAGCAGGCTGCATGCTCCTTGCACGCAATAACTTCCGGGGCAACACGTTCAACGTCTCCATATCCTTCTCACACGCAGCACTAAGGGCTTCAGAAGGGGCCCAGCATACGGAACCTGCTCCCCTGCTCCTCGCCCGTGTCGGCTGGCACAGATGTGCTGGGCACTGCCCGGCAGGTCTGGACCTCTGATCTGTCCCCTGGGGTGCATCCTTTTAGCAGCTCGTGCGGGGTCCGGCCCTGCATTTCACGTCAGAACAGAAAGCCCACTGCTGACAATGGCTGGCAAGGAGCAGGGGCTGGAACAGGCCTTCGTCAGCCCCTCAGCCTTGCCACTGGACGGTGACTTCGTTTTCTTCAGCTTGTGAAACTGAAGGAGAGGGTCATAAGGAACCTGGCTCCGGCTTGGAATTGTTTCCCTCTCTAAGTGCAGGGTTTCTTCACAGAAGCACACAAAGCCAACCGGAAGGACATCAAAAGCTCCTCAGAGGACCTACGGCAGGTGTTACTTTTATGAAGTGTGAGAAGCCAAAGATATGTGAAGTGTTACTACTCGGAGGCAAACATACTATTCTTACCAGGTTTTCCTGTCTTCCTGGCCATCCGATCTTATCTTAGAGTCAGGGAAATCCACAGAGATTTGTTTTCATGGAGAAAGTCAGGGAAATTGAGATCAAAGACACAGATAGAATAAACTGACCTCGCTGTTCAACGGGATCTCAGGAAGTCTCGTTGCCACAGAAATCCTCCATCTGAGTGTTTTCTTTCTGCAGAACACAGCAATATGGTAGTCTGCTCTCTCTCTCTCTTTTTTTTTTTTTTTTTTATGGTACTTGGGGTTGAACCCAGGGCCTCACACTTGCATGCTCTGCAAGTTCTGGACCACTGAGCTGCACCCCCACTCTTTTTTTTTTTTTTTTTTTTTTTACTTTCTTGAGACAGGGTCTTGCCAAATTACACAGACTGCCTCTGGCCTCAAAGTTGCGATCTTCCTGCCTCTGCCTCCCAAGCCACTGGGATTACAGGTGTGCACCATTGCACCTGGCGGTAGTCTGCTCATTTAAACGAAAGCCTTGGCCTTGTAAACTTGAAGAGGGAAATCATTGGATACGAATGAAAATGAGGCTGTGATTCTTGGGAGGCTGCCCCTTCATCTGGTTTCCATAGAAGACTGGAAGAAGAAAGTGGAGTCTCTGAGCCAGGCAGGATGTTGGAAATGGCTCCATTTTTTTCAGCCTCGTCTTCTGTATGGGGAAACCGAGCCCGAGAAGCCAAGATGGTCACTGAGTTCGTGGGACGAAATAGGAGGGGCAGGAATATTAGCAGCAGCCCCTGTGTCCCACACAACATGGCGTCCATATTCATCCCCACTCTCCTGGAAAGTGCCAGGGGCTCCTGGTCTTCAGAGTTCAGCGGTGGGAGGGCAACTCCTTCCAGCCTCTCTTCTGGTCCCCACCCACTGAGCCAGCTGTTCAGATTATAGATAACTTTAGTGTGGACCAAAAAGTCCTTGGTGTAGACCAGGGACAGCTAGGGGGGTTAGCAATCTCGACCAGATGGAGACTGAGCAGGACAGAGTGAGGGGAGGCTCCCTGCCTGCACCTGGATACCGGGTTCAACATCCAAAGTTCTCATGCAAAGGAAAGGACAAAGGGGAAGGTAGGACCCTGGTCTACCAGGCTGGTACCAAGGCAGTGTTCTCCAAACCACAGCTGTCAGGGGGCTCTCAAACTTTGGCACACACTCCTGGTCTGTCTGTTCCTCAGGAATCCGAAATTTCATGGCCCTAGCTTTCTAGGTGCCCAGGGCCAGGAATCCAAAGATGTACAGATGTCTCCTTCCCCAGCCCTGAGGGGGCATGGACATGACTCTGAGAAATGCAACGTCCAACTTGGAGGCAGGCCCGCTCCCTATAGCGCTGACCTACACACCCTCTCAACGCTTATTGCTTTCATTCCTTGTATTAATGTTGCACTGATCTAGGACATGCCTAGGAAGGCTGGAGGATCGATTCTTCCAGAGGAAGACAGATACCTTCAGGAGCTGTCATGAAAAGTGGCTCAAGCCATGCACGGCATGTGTGGCTTTAAAGATAGTGCTTAGCAGAAGGCTCCAGCATCACTGGCTTAGCTTCTAGGGCTGCAAAGCCCCGTGAGCATGAAGTCCTAACCAAAAAGAATCACCCAGCACCAAAGGATCCGAATCACTGCTTCCCCCTGTGCCAGCCTTGCACACTGAACGAAGCCGTCTGGGAAGTAGGAAGGGGTTGGCTCAGCCACCTTTTTCTTCTAAGCTCCCCAAACAGCCCACCTTAAGAACGGGGAGATATTTCCACCCAAAGATGGCTGGTGCAGGGTCTTCTCAAGCTCATCCTGCCCTTGGAAGGTTGTGATGATGGACAAATTGATCACAGGGGGACCACCCAGGTTCCCAAGACTCCCCTCACGCTGCCCTGACACTCAAGCACACGGGAGCTTCCGCCGCTGGGCAGGCCCATGATGCAACTTCCTGAGTTTTCTCCTCTGAGGAGCGAGAGCGATGAAGCACTGTCTGGGTTTGGTTTCTGCCCTGGTGGCTCCCTGAGCCTGTCCCCTTCTTCTCTGGACAGCAGACACATGGCCCTGTCCGTAGGCTCAGCCCAGCCTCCTGAAAGCTCGTGGGCACGCACTCTGAGCTGAGGCAGCAGCCTGCTGGGCCTCTGTTTTTCCTTGGCGGAGCACAATGGCCGTGTGGGTCCCTTGGGGAGATGCCAGCCTTGTCCAGGGATGGTACAGGCCCTCTGCTGCCACCGGAGACTTTCAGGCTCCCACGCACTGTGCTGAGCCTGCCTTCTCTCTGTTTCTGCCGACCGAACCTGTCACTGGGATTAGGTCATGCAATTAGGTCTGGTGTAGCGCCATGAAACCGGAGCCTGAGAAAAGGGAGGCTTGTCTCACAGAAAATGAGGCAGAATTTTGCAAACAATTCAGCGGAGACCAATCATTACATGGGAGTGCTGTCAAATGAGGTGTGGCCAGTGCACAGGGGAAACGTGGGGAGAAAAAAATGAAAGATTGAAGTGATTTTGCACTGGGGGGAGTAGGACCAGTTCCAACTAGTAAGACCAGTTCCAATCTCGTTTAAAGAAACCCAAACTGCAAGGCATGTGCCCTGGGCATGGTTGATGCAATTGACCCACCTGGACCTTCAGGAGGCGGATCTTACTCCAAAAATTACTGGGCCACCGATGGGAAGAATGAATAAGTAACGGACTGTTACATGCTGTAAGTGAAAATAAATGTTTGCAGTATCTGTGGTTGTTGTTGTTAGGTGCCATTGAGTCGTCTCCGACTCATAGCGACCCTCATAGGGTTTTCAGTGGCTGACTATTTCGGGATTGCCTTGGGAGTGGATTGCCAGGTCCTTCTCCCATTTTTGTGGTGCTAGGAATTGAACTCGGGACCTCAGAGACTGCAGCGCAGTGCTCTACCAACTGAGCTAAATCCCAGCCCTTGCAGTATCTGAGTATCCTGTAAATGATTTTCTCTCTGTCTACTGTTCTCAGCAGTGGGTGGCGACCCTGAACTGCCCTGCAGAGCCCCACACCCTCCTGAGCCTCTGCTCTGGAGCAGCCATCTGGTGGCAAGTCTGGCAGCCGGCCCTTTCTTAGCTCCTACTGTCCTTCTAGGCACTGAACCAGAAGCAGGGACCCCGTACCCCATGCAGTCACACCTTCTGCTGGCCCACTGCCCTGCCAATGAAGCTGCTTGCCTCTGCACACCTGGGGCTCCCCTTTGCTGACTTGTTGATTTTGTGTCAACTTGCTTGGGCTGTGGTACCCAGATGTTTTGTTGTTGTTAGGTGCTGTCGAGTTGGTATCTGACTCACAGCGACCCTACGTACAACAGGGGAAACAGTGTTGTCAGTGCTTCTCAGCTGTTCATAGGGTTTACAATGGTGGATTGATTTTTGGGAGTGGGTTGCCAGGTCTGTCTCCCAAGCCTACAGCACCTGGTGTTCCCAGGCGGTCACCCATCCAAGGACTCACCAGGCCCGACCCTGCTTTGCTTCTGTGATCTGACGGGGTTGGATGCCACAGGGCTACAACTGCAGGCACCCAGATGTTTAGCCCAACATTATTCTAGCTGTTTCTGTGAAAGCGCTTTTTAGATGAGATTAGCATTTAGATCAGTAGACTCTGAGTAAAGCACATTTCTTCCCTGAAGTAGAAGAGCTAACGACAAAGACTGAGGTCACCCAAGGAGAGGTGAATTCTCCCAGTAGATGGACTTTGGATTTGACCTGCGGAACTGCACTTCTGCCCTGGGTCTCCAGTCCCCAGAGCATCCTACAGATTTTGGACTTGCCAGGCCCACAAACACATGAGCCGATTCCTTAAAATAACTCTTTTCTGTCTACCTGCACGCATACACACATCCTCTTGGTGCTGGGTTCCCAGAGGGCCCTGGCTGACACAAGACACCTGTCATTTCTCAGGCAAGCTGCTTCTTCATCCGTGCCTGACTTCTTGGTCTGTCCCAAGAAATAGCAGTCTCCACTCTGCTGGGAAAAAGTAGCTTCAGTGTGGATGGGAACAAGCCAGTTGCTATTTAAACTCTGCCTTGGCTCCAGCTGCCTGGCACATGGTTGCCCCACAGGAGCCTGCATGAATCTATGGGGGTCTCTGCCTGCCGCTTCCTGGGGCCAGAGTTTAGAGCCTCGAGGTTGGGTCTGAGAGCTCTCCGCTCTCAGCGCAGAGAGGGGCTGTCTTGGCCAGGTGCCACGTGCTGGAGGCTCTTCTGGCCACTCCCTGGGCCACTGCCCTGGGGCGCTTCCACAAGGCTGATCTGTGAGCTGGAGAAAAGGTCTAATGTGAGATAGTAATTTCATGTTGCTTTGCTGTAAAATGTCGTAGGAGAAAATGCAGACAGGTGGTAATTCTGGGAGCTTATGTGTTGTAACTGGACAATTGTACATTTTGTCATGCATGTCTATTTCATACACAGATAAGTGCAGGATCGTTATTCTAGGTAATGTATGTATAATGTCTAGGATCAATATTCTAGGTTGTGTATGTCTCATTTATGGCTAACTAATCCCATGGAACAGTGATTTGGAGATTTCTTAATGGCTCAGTATTGAATCAGTGTCAAAGCACTTAGGGCCATGCTCCTGCCAAACGGTTTTCCTGTAGTTATTATGAGCCTTCTAGTTTCCTCCAACCTCTGGGGTTTCTTCCTGCCTCTCAAGGGGGCCTGTTATGTGGGGCCCTGGGGCAAGCCAACATGCCTAAGGTGAATTCAAGCAACCATAAGGGGCTCTGGCTCATTGTTATTCCCTCTGAAGTGCGTGATCTTCCCACAGGAGACGCTCAGTCCATCTCTTGAGGTGCCACTGCACTTTGAGTCACGGAGGATTCGCTGTCAACTCCACCTGGCTCCCTGTCTTTGGATCTTGGCTTCCTTGGGAAGGAATATCAGTTTCCCATGCTATGACAGAAGCTGACCCCTCTCCGCTGAGACTCTTTCTTTTCATGACAAGATGTAACCATGGTGGCCTCTTTGTGCCTCCTCCACGCCCAGGCTTCTGGGGCTGCTCCACAGTGGTTTCTGGGCTGCTCATTCTAAGATGAATGGTTGGAAAGGATCTTCTCCCGGCTCCCGCATGGATTCCTGAGGATGCTTTACAAGTGTCCTGTCCCACAGGTGTGGACTGTGGAGCCCAGACCTCACCCACTCGGTCCCTGAGGCGTGGGAACTTGGCCTGGGTGGCACTCCAAGTGTATGGCCCAGTGGGACTGGTCATGTGGGGCCATCCGCAAGTTTTATGCTATAGTCTGTGGCACCAGTGACTCCAGCGGTTGCCATAGATCCAGCAGGTTTTAAGCAAGAAACCAAAGAAGGAGATGGAACCCATATTTTCCTGTCTCCAACCCTCAGGAAAAGGGCCGCTGTGTGAAACGGTTGTCCAATTCCCCCTGCCCCACCCCCAGCCTGGATCATTCTCTGCTATCAGGTGATGAAGAGGCAGGGAGGGTCTCTCAGCAGCTGCCCTGCACCCAGAAGCTCCCTGACCCACCTTCTGAGAGGGCCACTCGCTAAAATTAAAACAGAGAATCGCATTTCTTTGCTTTTTAAGAAAAGTTTACGGAAGCTGTCAGTGATGATGGAAGGACGTGCATGTGCACTCTAGATGCCCACAGCGGGGGCTATGCAAAGAATTCAAAACTAAGGGGTGGAAGTGACAGCAGCCCCAGAATGACCTATGGAAGTTTCTACAAAATGATAGGCAGATTTGTACCCGGGCGCGATGGCGCACGCCTGTAATCCCAGCAGCTGGGGAGGTGGAGGCAGGAGGATCGCAAGTTCGAGACCAGAGGCAGTCTGTGTAACTTAGTGAGACCCTGTCTCAAAAAGTAAAACAATGTGCTGGGATCGCAGCTCAGTGGTGCAGCACTTGCAAAGCATGCAGCCGCGAGGCCCTGGGTTCAACCCCCAGTACCGCAAAAAAAAAAAAAAAAA
>VMDO01030291.1:0-21494 GCA_007922755.1 Pedetes capensis | reverse complement strand
CAATCAAGAAAATGAAATAGGGTCATTCGCAGCAAAATGGATGGAATTAGAGAAAATTATTTTAAGTGAATGAACACAAGATCAGAAAGAGAAACAACACATGTTCTCATATGAGGGAGCTGACTCAAAATTACAGGAAGGAAAAATCCTACTCAAAGGTCAGATCACATTAAAAGGGGGGGAGGGAAGATAAGAATGATGTCAATATAAATGGACTAAAAATCGCATGTAATTGTTCTAACAAGATAGAAACAAAGACCACTGCAGGAAAAGTTTCTATCTTAAACAGAAATGGAACCCAAGGACGTATAGAAAAATACTATATAGTAAAAGATAGAGAAGACTTGGATGGGAAACTTAGATGGGAAGGGGGGAGGGGGGCAACATAGAGGAGGGTAAGGGGTAACCTATATGAATAATGCTTATCAAATTGCATATATGAAAATTGTCACAATGAAAAGCATGTCAAAATGAATCGTATTATGATGTACATTAAAAATTTCTAATAAAAAAAGAAATTTAAACTAATGAAAAGTGATTGTTTATATAAACAAATTGCCATATTTTTACATTAAATGACGGCAATACTAGTTTTTTAAATCTTCCTTTTAAAGTTTGGAAGAGACACTAAGGAGATAGTTTTGTCCTTCAACATCACTTTACAGATGAGGAAACTAAGGTCCAAAGGCATTACCTCTTTTGCTCAATGTAATACAGTGATAGGAAAACAGAATATTTTCCCAGTAGTAGTTTAAATTTCATTAACTTGGTGATTTTTGATATAGCTAAAATTAATCCAGGTTATTGAGATCACTAATTTAATGTAGGCATTTCAACACATTTTTATGAACTTTTACTCTTCTCATCAAGCTTTTGTTCCATGGCTTCAGGATCATTATTTTTCTTATATTTGACTAAACAGTAGCGTTTTAGGTGGCTCTTCCCTCTTTATCTCTTAACACTCTTTGCTATTCCTCACTGAAAAATGAATACCTTTTACATGTTTGTTGTTTTGGGATAGTCCTATCTTTTCTTTGTGTCTTTAATTTTGTCTTCTACGAGTATATCATACTCAAGACACTGTAGCACATGCCTGCAATCCCAGCAACTTGGGAGGCTGGGGAGGGAGGATCACAAGTTTGAGGCCAGAGGCAAATGGCAATTTAGTGAGACTCTATTTCAAAAAAAGGGGAGGGCATTCTGGAGTGAGTCAGTGGTAGTGCATTTGACCAGCCTGCTGAAGTCTTTGGCTTCAACTCCCAAGTGCTGCAAAAAATATGTGTGTGTGTGTGTGTGTGTGTGTGTGTGTGTGTGTATACATACACACACACAAGTATGTATTTATGAGTGTATATACATCACTTGTAGGACCAACAATTATGATTTCTTTTCCTATAATAAATTATGACATCTTTTCCTATAGCCAACTCCTGAATTCTAGAATTATTTACAAGATTACGCATTATATTTTATATGATTTGTATATTTTATGTATACATAAAATTGAGTATATATGCTATATGAACATATTTTGATATAGTTCTATGCACTTATGTATACATATGTGTATGTGTAATATATGTATATTATTTCCATCTACTGGCACCTCTCTTAGGCCTAGTGCTATCTGCAAGGCATGAAAGAATCTTGTGTTTGTTATTGAAATGTTAGCTCCAGCTCTTAGTTAGTAGGTAACTTTGTACAATTTTCTTGTTCTCTTAACTCTCTTTTTGCTTCTTAAGTGAATTAACAATAATAGTATTTATACTTCAAATTTGTTTTAGGCATAATCGTTCTACCTGATTATGTACTGATTCTAGCACAATGACTGGCATATAGTTAGTGATCAAAAAATGTCATCCTTATTATTTTTTCTTAGATTATAGTTGTTATTGTTGTTAGATGGTGATTAATTGAGTCTGATTCATAGCAACCTTATGTACAACAGACAAAATATTACTTGACACTATGCCATGCCCAGTACTATGTCAGGGCTTCTCTGTTATTCATAGAGTTTTCAATGGCTGATTGTCTCTGGATTGTTTTGGGAGTTGGTTGCCAGGTCTTTCTCCCACTTTTGTGGCCCTGGGTTCAATTCCCAGAGCAATTCCCAGAGCAAACACTGTACCAACTGAGCCAGAACCCAGCCCTAGGTTATAGTAGGTGTTCAATAAATATTATTGCCAGCCTTATTAGTATAACTACCTATGTCTCTGAGCAGTCCCTATTTTTTCTCACTACTGTGGCAAAAGTATTTGTTATTACCACCCCAAAGCTCCATTTTTAAAGTAGAGAAACAAGCAAAATATACTTGTGAGGATTATGCAAGATGACCCATATACAACTGATGCATAAGGGGCTCAATAAATGGTCAATATTTTGGTTTTGTTTGTCAATATGATTGTTGTACGAGGCTTGCTTTGAACATTTTCCCCAGCTGCTCTCGCTTTTTAACTAGGCTAATCAGTTTATCTCCTCCTTTCTGGGAGAAATAGCAAACCACTACCTATATTGTCCTTTGTGGCTTTGGCCAGATCATTTATCATCTAGACTCAGTTTCTCAATCCTGGAATAAAGCATCTAAACAAAGACTCAAATGTACCGCTCATCAGTCGCATGCAGAAGTCATTTTCTTGAATCCATTATGTGAGTGAAAGCCATAGGGCAATCACCATTTGCCACAAAAGCATGTGACCACTGCTTTAATTTCAGAGTCTAATGTAAAATAATCTAATCAGTTTTCTTGTAAAAGAGACATATCCCACTTGAAAGTCAAATATTAACTATGTCTATTTTAAATATAGTTCTTAATTTACTGTATTTTCCCCATTTCCTAATTTGTTCTTCTGGTACAACACGAAGATAAAAGGCAGAGCATATATTACTTAGGCAGTGAGGATCTCAGCCTAAGTCATTTGTTTTTTTAATGTCATTGCAAATTTTTTACAGTGTCAGCCAAGACCTTATTATATGTGGAACGAGAGAGTCATAATCTGATGAGCTTTAATGCAATATAGTTTTGTCAAAAAAAGCCATTTGTTGAGTACATTTACAATGGCTTAATATCTGGTGCATAGTGACATCTATAGGATGTTGATGTAATAATAGACATTCAGCTAAAATCAGAATTCTGTGGGTGTGGTAAGATTTTTAGTGTGAGGAAAATACATGAAATGAAAACAGGATAACATAAATTTGGCATTAACACGTACCATGGGTGGAGTCTCCCTGAAGAAATAAAGATGTCCAGATATATTCCATAAAACAAGGAGCTTCATACGACTGAGAAAATTGATGGGAAAAAGAGTAATTTCCATGGTAACGATATAATGGGGACTTTTTTAAAAAGGAAGAGGTAGGTGAAGAACAAAAACAGAAAAGCATTTGTCCAGAAAGGAGAATATACCTGACAAGCAAATAAATACAACAGAATGGCTTGGCTGAAATATCTGTGTAAATATTATTTAATTCTCCACAATGCCATGGAAATTGTGTTTACTAATTGAAAATATTGTTTCACAAGTACATCTGAAAAAAAAAATAGTGGGCACTCCAAATGGAAAGAACTGTGGACTGGTCATCAAAGGTGTAATTCTAGACAGTGGAGCTGCTGTAACCTCTCTGGACCTTGGTTATTTTATCCATAAAATGAAAAGGGATGACAAGGCAATTTCAAAGGCCAAATCCAGATCTACATTTTTCTAAGCATAACTTTAAAGGAGTGATGACTTTTCTTTTTTAATGATTGTATGATTGGTGGTTAACTCAATGTGCAACCTTGTACAAAGCACTTAACCTCTCTGTGCCACGGTTTCCTGTCTTGTAATTGCAAATGTGTGTACTATATGACCTCTAAATTGTCATCTCTAAGATGTGACTATTTTCTAACACTATGCCCTCTTCTGAAGCCCAATTTGGGCCTCCAGTGAATTAAAATTCTACCTTTGGATAGAAATAAAAAACTGTGAAATTTCAAGAACAAAAATGTAAGGGCCATTTATATTAAACATGGGTCTATCTTCAAATTCATTTATATGAACATCCAATGGATATTTGGGTTCTTTATACTCTGTGCTTGCACAGCAACCCTCCTATTGTTTGGCTGTTAATTGTGGCCAGCAAAGAAGAGGTAGTATACCTCCAAGGGTCTTGTCTTTTCCCCAACCTCACTCCTGATTAAGCTCATGTTGGGACCAGTGGCATTAAGTAGAAAAGGGAGTCTAAAGTTTTTAATTTAACTCTCTACTTTCTCCAAAAGTGTTTATGTTTATGCTGAGCCTCTTTACAGGATTGCCTCATGATTTTGAAACATAGTTAAATATGCATTTCCTATACTTGTTCTGAAATTGACTCTTCAGCAATTCCATACTGTTTGCACTTATTTAAAACTTATTATGTCTATTCTGGAGAAAGCTATAGGTTAAGGAAATTTCTTTCCATTCAACAAAAGAGAAACTATTTTTGTGATGTTTTGACATGAAAGCAGGCTTATGATCTTTTCAGTAGTAAATTAAAGAGCAGTTTTATTGGGTACATATTATGTGCCAAAATATTAATATCTCATGTACAGTGTATCATTTAATCTTTATAATCTGGTAAAGGTTTTATGATCTTTTTATAAGTAAAGAAAATAAAAATATGAAAATTTAACAAATTAAGCATTAAAATGAATTAAAATATCACAAACTCATCTTTGTTCTATTTCTCATTTTGTGTTTGTGTGGGTGTTTCGGGATTGCCTTGGGAGTGGATTGCCAGGCCCTTCTCCCATTTTTGCGGTGCTAGGAATTGAACTCGGGGCCTCAGAGACTGCAGCGCAGCGCTCTACCCACTGAGCTAAATCCCAGCCCCAGTATTATTGTTAGGTGCCTTTGAGTCGGTATCCGACTCATAGCAACCCTCATAGGGTTTTCAATGGCTGACTGTTCCGGGATTGCCCTGGGAGTGGATTGCCAGGCGCTTCTCCCATTTTTGCGGTGCTGGGAATTGAACTCGGGTCCTCAGAGACTGCAGTGCAGCGCTCTACCAACTGAGCTACCTCCCAGCCCCCATATTCTTCATAGTTGCTTTAAATGCACAGTCTGATTATTTCAACACATTTCTGCTCTTTGAGGGTCTGACTCTGATGCCTCCTCAAACTGTGATTTTTGCCTTTAAGTATGCCCTATAAATTTTTGATAAAAGGCAGGCATCACATATTGGGTAAAAGAAGATGTAGTCAACAGACCTTTAGTGATAGAGTGGTAAGGTGTTCAAGGAGGGGAAGCATTCCATAATCCTATGATTAGGTCTCAGTCCTTTAGTAAGTTTGTTGCAAGTGGACATGAACTTCACAAGTGTTCTCAGTTGTTTGTTTCATCCCCCTAGGTAGTACGAGATTGATACGAGGAATGGAATTGGTGATTTGTCTTAGAAGCTGATAAAATCTCAATAGGTTAAGTTCTTTAAAATGTTGTCATGCATCATATAACAACTTTCCCATCAATGACAGATTGCACATAGGATGGTGGTCTCACAAGAGTATAATGGGGCTGAAAAAAATCTCTCTCACCTGGGGACATTATTGTTGTTGTTGTTAGGTGCTGTCGAGTCGGTATCTGACTCATAGCGACCCTCAGAGGGTTTTCAATGGCAACTGTTTTGGGATTGCCTTGGGAGTGGGTTGCCAGGCCCTTCTCCCAGGGGACATTATAGTCATCATAAAATAACACTGAAAACTGGAAGTTTCATACTAGACCAGAACTTGTAAGTCCTAAATGTATTAGGATTTATGTATTTTTAATGGAAATTTTTTATGAACACCTTAATGTGATTCATTCTGATATGTTTTTCATTGTGACATTTTCGTATATGCATTTTGTTGTACATTATATATAAAGGTTCCCCTTTACCCTCTTGTGTGCTTCCTCCCCCCATCCTACCCCCCCATCAAAGACTTTTCTTCCATTTATTTGTCTTTTTATTGTAATTTTTTTTATATATCCTTGGGTTCCAGTTCTGTTTAAGATAGAAACTTTTTCTGGAGTGAACTTTCTTTTTATCTGTCAGAACTATTACATGAATTTTCTAGACCATCTATAATAATACCATTCTTAGCTTTTTTCTTTTATTATGATCTGACCTTTGTATAGGATTTTTTTCTTCTTATAATTTTGATTCAAATCCCACATATGAGTGAGAAAATGTGTCATTTCTCTTTCTGAGTTTGTGTTCGTTCACTTAAAGTAATTTTCTCCAATTCCACCCATTTTGTTGTGAATGGAATTATTTCATTTTTTTATTGCTGAGTAGTATTCCATTGTGTATATGTACCATAGTTTTTTTTTATCCATTCTTCTGTTGATGGGCACTTTGGTTGATTCCATATCCTTGCTATCATGAAAAGTGCTGCATTGAACATGGAGATGCAGGTGTCTCTGTGGTATGATAACACATCTCCCTTTGGGTAAATTCCCAATATTGTTATAGATGGGTCATACAGTAGATCAAATTTTAGTTTTTTAAGATACCTCCATATTAATTTCCACAGTGGTTGGACCAATTTACAGTTCCACTAAAAATGTAAGAGTGTTCCCTTTTCTCCGCAACCTTGCCAGCATTTGTTATTTGTTTTATTGATCTTGGCCATTCTTACTGGTGTAAGGTGAAATCTCAGAGTTGTTTTAATTTGCATTTCCCTAATGGCTAGGGATATTGAGCATTTTTTCATGTGCTTCATGGCTTTACGGACCTCTTCATTTGAGAACTGTCTATTCAGTTCTTTGCCCTTTGTGTATTGGATTATTTGTTTTCTTGGGAATTTTTTCTTGAGTTCTTTATAAATCCTGGTAATTAGACCTTTGTCTGATGTATAGGATGTGAAAATTTTTTCCCCTTCAGTGGGGGTTTCCTTGACTCTGTTAATTGTTTCTTTTGCTGTACAGAAGCTTTTTAATTTCATGTAATCTCATTTATCTATTCTTCTTGCATTTTTTGAGCAATTAGAGTCCTACTAAGGAAATATTTTCCTATGCCTATATGATGGAGTGTATTGCCTATCTTGTCTTCTATAAGTTTTAAAGTTTCTGGTTTTATGTTGAGTTCTTTTATCCATTTTGAGTTAACTGCTGTGCATATTGAGAGATGTGGGTAAGTTTTCATTTTTCTGCACGGGAATGTCCACATTTCCCAGCACCATTTATTGAAAAGGCTGTCCTTTTTCCAGTTTACTTGCTTTGCTCCTTTGTTGAAAATAAAGTGGCTATAGATGTGTTGAGGTATTTCTGGGTTTATGTATTAAGACTAAATGTATTAGTTCTTATTTTTTATTATATGTAATTTTGTAACAGGATTTCACTAGTTTAATACAATTAGTTGAGTATTTCAACATCATTTTTTCCTCTTCTGTTCACAAGGACAAGTCAATACATAGTACTTATTCCTTGAATGTTTAGTAAAAGTTACATGCAAAATGGTCTGGGCCTAGGGGTCTTATGATTCTTCTAAACATCACTTCAGGTCATATTTTCATAACACAATTAAATTATTTGAGTTGTTTAGTTCTCTGCATGTACACATAAAAAGTTTCTTTCTGTACCACAACAAAGTAAAACAAACACAACAAAAGAGTAACTATAGTTTTTGCACATGCTATTTCTCTTTTTGTATTGTTCATCTTCCCATATATTAAACAGGATTAATTGTCATTTTTAGTATTCCTTGATACTTTTCTTCTGTGATCAATACCTTCCACCAGATGGTGGTCATTATGTATTATAGAGAATCTTGCCCTTCAGAAAACCTTCTGTGACCTAAATCAGCTCAGACTTGTGTGTTACATGAGTACATAGAATCCTCTACTTCTATTTTCACAGTTCTTACCACATATTTTGTCATTTGTGTCAAAATCATCAATAAATTTCATTAGTCCATAATCTCCTTGAAGGCAATAATTGTGTCATTTCTTAAATCCTTGTAGATTAACATGTATTAAATATTTATATATTTATTATACAAAATAATTATTCTATAAAAATATAACTAGGCCATGTTGTTAAAAAGCAAGTGATTTCTTTTCTTCATGCCTTTGTTTGATATTGAAATTTGTGAAATTTTGTTTGGTGTGAACTTTAAAGCAGATAACCACTACCATCTGGTGGAAATTACATGAATTACAGTCAATAGCCTCAGACTCAATGTGAAGGTCTTTAAGCTTATAGTTCTTACTTCAGGGGATTGAAACTAGACTAGTAGAGAAGTGGGTAGCAAGTAATGTATTTCTCCAATACTTATAAGACCAAAGTTAGCACACAGTTTTAAAAATATTATGAGAAAATTCAGTGGTAACTCCATAATAGTTTTACTTGTAATCTCACAGTTCAGATATTTTGAAGATAGTTTTTAGATGTTTACATATTTACATATTTATTATTTTACTTTCTCACTGAGTTGACTTTTTCATCATTATGAAATGTCCTTCCTTATCTCTAGTAATTCCCTTTGTTTTAATTTCTACATTGATATTAACACTATTTCTTTTTGACTATTTACACCAGTTTTTTTCTATCATTTCACTTTCGACTGATCTGTGTCCTGATACTGAAAGTATGTGACTCTCATTGTCTCTGCTCTGCTGACCCCATATCACGTGTCAGGCAATCATATGGAGGTGGTCACACCTCTCTTCTCTCAAGACCATCATTTTGTAAATCTGATTAGCTTCCAGAAGATGTCCTTTGCCTTTGTCAATGAGTGGCATCATGCTCTCCTGATTTAGTACTGACCTGTGACAGTCCAGGATGGCTATTCCTTGTGAAAATGAGATGTTCTTTTTGTTCTGCATGGATTCTTGCCTATTCTGTCTGCTTCTGGCTGTGTGGGGAGGGCAATGATATGGCCAGCATTGAGAGAAATCATATAGAAAACATTAGAGAAATGAGCTTTAAAAGCACCTCAGTAGGAGGTACTGAAAAATTTTTTGTACTGAAAAATTAAAGAATGTCTGCTTTATCTAAATATATCTGTAGATTTAATGCAAAACTAAGCAAAAGTTCCCCTCCCTCTCTCTCTCTCTCTCCTTTCCTCCCTCTCTCTTTCCGTATGACTGGAAGAGCTGATTCTGAAAATTGCATGGAAATATAGAACTAATAATAATAAAATCACATTAAGAATTATGATAATGTGGTATTGACCAAAGGATATAGAAGTACTACATAATAAATAGAGATTTCAGAAACAGATCCACACATACATGAAATCTTGATTTATGGCAAATATGGTAAGTAAAGAAAGAAAGAAAAAAAAACATTTGAATACATGGTATTTTGTAAAATAAGTACATGATAAAAAGAAGATTTGACCACCATCTCATATAATATTCACAATTAAATCCCAGTTTTCCAATGAATTAAAAACATTAACAAAAATATAAAACAAAAAGCCTTTATAAATATTACATAAAAGTATATTTTAATAAGATTCTTGTATGTGAATTAAAAAAATAGAACATAAAAGTGGCCATTATTAAAACTATAAATTTCTACTCATCTAAACACACTATTACAAGAGTAAAATGGAAAAAAAAAAGATGTTTTGTGTTTTTTAATCACAATTTGCATAAAAAGAGTATAAAGGCAATCCAGAAGGTGGGAAAAACTGTAACTGACAAAGACTTGAATAATATCTATAAAACAGCAATTGCAAACCTATGACAAAAAGACATAAAGACAACATTAATGTGAACAGAGATGGAAAAGGTAGCTTGTTAGGGTTGGGTGCTTTAGTTCCACCTATTGGGAGGCTAGCGGGGGGAGGATCACTTGAAGCCAGTAGAGTCTAGCATGGGCAATATAGTGAGATTCTTTCCCCTGTTCCTCCCCCCGCCCAAAAAAAGAAAAAAAAAGATGAGGGACTTGAGCAAGTACCTTTTAAAAACCCACGTGGTCAGAAAATGTGTAGTAATTTGCTTGACTTCATTAGCCAGTTGTTGTTGTTGTTATTAGGTGCTGCCAAGTCGGTATCTGATTCATAGCGACCCTGAGTACAACAGGCGAAACACTAATGTCAGTGCTTCTCTGCTGTTTATAGGGTTTTCAACGGCAGATTGATTTTTGGGAGTGGGTTGCTGGGTCCTTCTCCCAAGCTTACAGCACCTGGTGTACCAAGGTGGTCTTGCATCGAAGTACTAACCAGGCCCAATCCTACTTAGCTTCTGGGATCTGATGGGATCAGATGCCACAGTGGTACAGCTGCAGGCAACATCTACATAGAATGAATAAATAATATAGGTTATATTCATAGAATGCTAGGTAGTAGTGCAAATAATGAATTATTGCTATGTAAAATGATATTGAAGAATGTCATGAATATAATGCTGAAAAAAAGGAGCCAGAGCCAGAATAATATTCCATATGATTTCATTTATATGAGGTTCAAAAAAGGCCAAAAGTAAATTATGAAGTTGACTGTCAGAATCATGGTTACCTTGACAAGGGAGAGAATAATGATTCAGAAGTAAAATGAAGGAGGAATCCAAGATGATAGTAGTATTCTAATTCTTGCCATACAAAGTGGCTAGTTACATCATTGTCAATTTGGGCCTTATTCTTCAAGCTGTGTACACTTAATGGTTTCTGTACTTTCATACAAGTATTATCCAATAAAAATACTTGCTAAGGGAAAAGAAGTAAGTCTCAGAATAAAGATAAAACATGTATAGGTAGTAGCAGGTAAAATAGAACTGGAGAAATCAGGATCACGTGAAATTAGAAAGAAAACTGCATTCGGTGGTATGTAGGTGATCAAAGTATGCATTTTAGGGAAAAAATAGCATAAGCAAAACCACAGAAGTGATAAAGTACAGTACATTCAGAGTAGTGCTGTTCACCTTCCTTATAAGTGGTGTATAGTGATTTTCAGAAAGATGAGAGAGGAAATATAAGTAGAGCATAGTTTGAAGAGTGTCTATACACTGTTATTTAAATAATATTGTATATGAATACCAGTCTTTCCTTTTGTCAGTTCAATATACAAATCCCTATGAAAAATTTAAATGGAAATATACATAGTCACTTCTCATTACTACTAGATAATAGTTCACCAGCTGGTTTATAATTTCACGTTGCATATTTAAATTTACATGTACATAAGATATGAGGGTTGCAGTTTCTTATGGAACTCCTCTAATTATAAGCACAATAGAAGTCACTGTGCAACAAAGTCCAACTTTCTGGAAAATAGATGTTGTTGTTGTTGTTGTTGTTAGGTGCCGTCGAGTCAGTATCCAACTCATAGCAACCCTCATAGGGTTTTCAATGGCTGACTGTTTCAGGATTGCCTTGAGAGTGGATTGCCAGGCCCTTCTCCCATTTTGCGGTGCTGGGAATTGAACTCGGGACCTCAGAGACTGCAGCACAGCACTCTACCAACTGAGCTAAATCCCAGCCCCAGAAAATAGATGTAATAAAATAAAAATTTAAAATACTCTGAGTTGCTGGAAACTTCCATAGTTAGTATGGAGTAAAGAACTGAGCTCTAAACTTCATCAGCTGTGCTGCTTTGGCCAGTCTTGCCATCTCTACCAGTTATTCAGGTATAATGGATTGAGAAGATAACCTATAGAATGAGAAAAAATCTGCAAACCACTCATCCAATAGGACATTAATAACCAGAATATATAAGGAACTCAAAAATTTAATTACCAAAAGAGTAAAAAATTCCAATCTGTAAATGGGCAAAAGAACTGAACATATACTTTTCAAATTAAGAAGTACAAATGGTCAATTAATACATTTAAAAATGTTTAACATGCTATCAAGAAATGTAAATCAAAACTATATCAAGATTCTATCTCATCGCAGTCAGAATGGCTATCATCAAGAAAACAAATTGTTGAGAATTATGCAATGAGTATAGGAAGTGGTAAAAACTATTTGTAGGAATGTTTATCAGTCTGGCCAGTATGGAAATCAGTGTAGAGTTTCCTCAAAAAATTAAAATGGAACTACCACATGATCCAGTTATAGCACTCCTGGTAATATACCTGAAGGAATCAAAGGCAGCGCACAATAGAGACATCTGCCTGCCCATGTTTATCTTGGCACTATTCAAAATAGCCAAGTTATAGAATAAGATAGTGTCCCTCAACAAATGAAAAGATAAAGAAAAAGTAATATACATACATAGTAGTATTTTATTCAATCATAAAAAAACAGTGATATTAAGTCATTGGCATGAAGATGGATGGACAGGTGGAAATAAGCCAGCCTCAGAAAGATAAGTATTGCGTGTTTTCTTTCATATGAGAAATTTAAAGAAAATGAGGGGAGATGAGAGTAAAAGGGATACTGTTAAGGTTATAGAAAGGAATAAGAAAAAGAAGAGAAGGTGGTTATAAGGATAATGTTGTTGTTACGTGCCATCGAGTCAGTATCCGACTCATAGCAACCTTACATACAACAGGGGAAACACTATTGTCAGTGCTTCTCTGCTGTTCATAGGGTTTTCAATGGTAGATTGATTTTTGGGAGTGGGTTGCTGGGTCCTTTTCCCAAGCCTACAGCACCTGGTGTTACCAGGAGGTCTCCCATCCAAGTACTAACCAGCCCCAACCCCGCTTAGCTTCTGAGATCTGATGCCACAGGGCTACTGCTGCAAGCATAGAATAATAGATGGAGTGAATATGATCAAAGTATATTTGGGCATGTGTGAAAATGAAACCCATTACACTATTAAAAATTAAAATTGGAAACACTCCCAACTCCTGCTGGGAATCAAAAGAATAAATGTGAGATGTGGATGCAAAAAAACATTAGTGAGGTGACTTCACAAGACTTTATTAGATATGTAAGTTGAGGTAGACAATAGATTTTAAGATGATTTTAAGATTTTTCAGCCAATAACCCAAACAATTAGTGTTTATGAGGAAGAAAGTACTCTTGGAAGTTCTCAAGTTGGAATCCTTTAGTGGATCAAAAATTTTATCTTTTTCAGTCATCTTGGAACTTGTTACAAATACTTCAAATTTTATATTCTTACATAGGAGAGAATTGGCTAAAATGACAATATTGAATGTGATTCCAAGGAAGGAAATGGAGACAGAGAGAGATAGGTAGAGAAAGAAAAAGAGAAAAATTCTTGGGTAGAGAAAGAGAGAAAGATATGTTGAAAAATATTCTCCAGAAAAAAGAAGTCAAAGAGTCTATATATCACATATGCACTTCTTAAGCACATCTTAAGCATGTTGATGTCTACGAATTAATTAGGGCAGTTCACACAAAATTCATTTAAATGGTTACTAATGTTAGGTAAGATTTATACAGATTTTATTATTACTCTTAAATCTATAAAAGGATAACCTACCGAATTAGAGAATTAGAGAGACACTGCTAGAGGTAGGTGGAGAAAAGCAATAATAAGAAAAATAATAAGAAACAAGATAATTATGAAAAATAGAAAGTTATACTTAAAAATGTAAGCAAGTATATAGTCTTAATATGTGGAAAACACACTTTCATCCCAGCAACCTAATAGCACATAAAGGGATTAATGCATGTTAATACAGAGCATGATTGATAGTGGCCACTGTCCACGGCAATCATTAAGAAGCCAACACAACCTAAAGGTCTTGCCCTTTATTTGTATTTGAGTGAATTATCTACATAATAGAATACATTACAAACATACCCAACAATCTTTTCTGTATTGATTTAGATTCTGGTGGAAGTAGAGTTGGATAAGGGCTGAGAAAGTCATACATATGTATATACTGGGGGTGCCAAAATGTATACATATTATAAGACACATTATTTGTATATTACTTTTTGAAGTTGAATTGAATTATGGTAGCAATGTGTACTATTACATTTTGGATTATATTTCTACTGTCACTTCAGAACAAGCATAAGATATATTTTCAAAACAGCACTGGAAAGTTTTTATCTCAAGGTATGTATACGTTTTGACTTCCTCTGTATGATTTTAATTGTTAGATTGTTGTTGTTGTTAGGTGCCATCGAGTCGAGCCTGACTCATAGCGACCCTATGTACAGCAGATCGAAACACTTCCCGATTCTGTGCCAGGCAAACGATCTTATTTATGTTTAAGCCCATTGTTGCAGACACTGTGTCAATCCATCTGATGGAGGGTTTTCCTCTTTTGCGTTGACCTGCCACTCTCCCAAACATGATGTCTTTCTCCAGGGATTGATCTCTCCTGACTACATGTCCGAAATATGTAAGATGCAGTCTGGCCATTCTTGCTTCCAAGGAGCACTCTGGTTGCACTTCTTCTAAAACAGATTTATTGGTTCTTTTGGCAGTCCATGGTATATTCAATAGACATGTCCAGCACTACAATTCAAAAGCATCAATTCTTTTTCTGTCTCTCTTGTTCAATGTCCAGCTTTCACAACCATATGATGCCATTGAAAATACCATGGCATGAGTCAGACGCACCTTCATCTTCAGTGTGACATCTTTGCTTTTCAATACTCTAAAGAGATCTTTTGCCACAGTTTTTCCTAGAGCAGTGCGTCTTTTGATGTCTTGACTGCTGCTTCCGTGGGTGTTGATTATAGAGCCAAGCAAAGCAAAATCTTGGACAACCTCAATCTTTTCTCCATTTATTGTGAAGTTGCATGCTGACCCAGTTGTTAGGATTTTTGTTTTGTTGATGTTTAGTCGTAACCCATATTAAAGGCTATGATCTCTGATCTTCATCAGTAAATGTTTTAAACCCTCTTCATTTTCAGCAAGCAGAGTTGTGTCATCTGCATAATGCAGGTTGTTAATGAGTCTTCCTCCAATCTTGATGCCGCGTTCTTCCTCATAAAGTCCAGCTTCTCAGATTATTTTGCTCAGCGTATAAATTGAAAAGATAGGGTGAAAGTATACAACCCTGACGCACACCTTTCTCAACTTTAAACCACTCAGTGTTTCCTTGTTCTATTTGAACAACTGCCTCCTGGTTCATGTACAGATTTCTCATGAGCACAATTAGGTGTTCTGGTATCCCCATTTTCCGAGGTGTTATCCATAATTTGTTAGATATAATGCCTTATTTTAACAAAGCCTTTACGCTTCTTTCAAAGAGAAAGAGATCAGCTGACTACCAACCGGACAGGGCCTTGGGAAAAATTCCTCTTTTTGATACTATTTTCATTTGACTCTCCATGTCTCAGCAGGAGCAGCACCAAAGGCTTTAGAGTGAAGCAAGAATGAGATAATATATTTGTGGTATCTGTACCACATACACACACCCTCACACTCTTGATCACACACATACATATTTGGACATTTAGTAATACAAACTTTAACTATGAAATTTTTACAGAGAAGGCTACATTTCCCAATAGTAGATAAATAAGGTCTTGTTGTTGTCAGGTGCTGTAGAGTTGGTATCCAACTCATAGTGACCCTGTGTACAATAGGCAAAACACTATTGTCAGTGCTTCTCTGCTGTTTGTAGGGTTTTAGCTCTTCAAAAACCCTAACTATTGAAACATGATCACCAATCTCTGTGCTTTAAAATGATGTGATTTTTTAATAAGCTGAATATAAATTGTTAAAAGAATTTCTCTTCCTTCTTGTTAGGTACCATCGAGTTGGGTTTTATTCATAGAAACGCTATGTACCACATATGAAACACATATGAAGCACTGTGCCATGGTCAGCACTTATTGTCAGTGCTTCTCTGCTATTCACAGAGTTTTCAATCGTGGATTTTTGGGTTGCCAAGTCCTTCTCCCTAGCCTGCAGTACCTGGTATTCCTAGGCGGTCTCCCATCCAAGGACTAACCAGGCCAACACTGCTTAGCTTCCGAGATTAGGCAAGATCCAATGCCAGGGTGCCTGGCCTAGTGGAAGCAAGTGTACAGACTTGGGGGTTGGCTCAGTTGGTAGAGTACTGCTCCATCCTTCTAGAGGAGCCATGTTTGACCCCCAGCACCACAAATATGGGAGAACGGGCCCAGCAGCCAGCTTCTTGAAGCAACCAGCCACTGAAATCCACAGGAACATCAGGGGTACAACCAACATAGTGCCTGGCAGCCTCACACAATTTCTCTTCCTAAAGCATTTTTTTAGTTTCTATTGTGTGCTATATGTGATACGTATATACAATATATTAACTTGAAAAATGGTTACAAATGGCTAAAACATGATTAACCCTCTCTCTGTTATTTTTGGATCATTATCATGTAATATCAAAGCTTAATTGAGTTAAGGGGCCAGGAGTTAGCTCAGTTGGTAGAGTGTTGCTCTGTGCTCTCTGAGGCCCTGAGTTTGATCCCCAGCACTACAAAAATGGGAGAAGAATCTGGCAGCCCACTCCCAAAACAATCAGCCATTGGAAACTCTGTGAATGGCAGTGATACACTGATATAGTTTTGGACATGGCACAATGTGAGAGTGTTTCATTCTGTTGTGCATAGTGTCATTATATGTTGGACCTGACTTGCTGGCATCTAACAACAACAATAATTGAGTTAAAATCACATGAGTATTTGAATATTGATTCATTGAGTCATATGATGAATAAGCATGAATAGTATTACTCATTTCAGGAGTGTTCCTCCAATTTATATTTACCAAAAGCAATGACTTTTATCCCTTCTGTCATCTTATCCTCTTTGTCATATCTTTTTCATTATTTAAAAATGGAAGATTTATTTCAAATTGTGGCATTGAAAAATGAATCATGATTATGGAAAACCTGTGAAGTCATAAAGGAAGAATTCTCTGAGAAACATATGTATGACCTAGATTGAAAGTTTGTTCCATAAAGGAATGTGCCTCAGTCTTGTGCTCTGTTAACACTGCATTGCTATAAAAAGTCAGGCTAACAAAACCCCAACAGAATATGTATATTGCAGCAGTTGCTAAGGTAACCCCTTTAAGTTCGCCTAAATAGAAAAAAATATATATTCTTTGAGGGCACGTAAGTTAAGGCTGTCACAAGGCGTTCTAAATGTGTTTTTCCTGCAACAAAAAAATGACTGTAAGGACAATACTTCAAATTCAAATCGAGACTGAGTCACAAGTAAATAATTAATTGGCTAGCATAAATGAAATTAAAACAGTATAGGATAAAACCTTTCTGAAGTTCCCTTTAGGTGCCCTCAAGGAAGTGTTGCCTGGAGGAGAACAAAAAATGAAGAAATTAAACCATATTGTCACATTCGTCCCTTAGGATGAATTCACAATTGAGACAGAAAGAAACTGGGAAAAATTTGCTCACTGTGTATCTCCTCCAATTCAAACATTATCTTTCCTCTGGATTGATTTTGAAACTACAGGTTGCTTATATAAGAGCCTGGAAATGTACAGAGACTAAATTTTAGATCAATATTCAATTGCCCTTTATTTGAGAAGTTGTTGTTGTTGTTGTTAGGTGCCGTCAAGTCCGTATCCGACTCATAGCAACCCTCATAGAGTTTTCAATGGCTGACTGTTTCGGGATTGCCTTGGGAGTGGATTGCCAGGTCCTTCTCCCAGTTGAGAAGTAAAAGTATCTAAATATATATTATTTAAAGAGACAGCCACTGGATGTCATTGTAATGCCATGAGAATAAAAGGTTCATAAGTAAAGTTTATTCTATACATTTAATATCATTAGTCATAGTTCAGCCTGTATTATCAAAACATCACCAAACATGTTTTTAAGGTTTGTTTTGTTTAGTCGTGGCAAGAATGAGATATTCACTAAATTATGTAAATATCTTATTTAATTTCCATTTTTTCAACTGACATAATGAAAATATTTTGTGATTTTCTTGTTATTTTACTTTGGCTATTTAAGTCAAACTAGTTTTATCTTGACTAAGTAAATGAACATTTTATGAAGTAAGATATTATGATTAAGTAAAACCTGAAAATGAGGATTTAGGCTCTAGCCTTGGGATGTTTTAGCTTTCTTGGGGCTACTGGAAATAAATGATTGATGAATTCTACAAGCATGCTGAGCACACATCCTGGTACTGGGTACTGTACCTCTCAATGAAATCAGTGCCGTGTACTACTTAAGCCACTTCATTCAGATGTCTAGATGCTCAGAGATGGTCCTGATAAGTGTCCATGGTTTAAATACAAACATTACAAATCAAACGGAATTAGTCTTTGTTCCATCCAGATAGTAATTCTCAGAGAAAAGCACCAATAAAAGGAAATAATGGATGAGAACACCGTTTTGTAGTTGAAGTCAGAGCAAAAAGTTCAGGTATTTGGGAAGTTCCCTGACTTGGCTCTCTGGTATTCATATTTCCCTTTAAAAATGCATAATGAATCTCTAATTTATTCATCTAAAAATTCCAAGAATACATTCAATGAAGATACGGTTTTGCCAAAATTCCCTATAAACACATGATCCCAGTAGCCAATATTTAAAAGTGAAGCTTACTCTATGAAACTGGTAAAACTTCATAATGAGCCATGCCCCAACCACAGACTCAATTTCAGAAGACCTGATATGGACCTCAAGGTTTTGTATTTCTATGAATTCCCCAGCTGAGGCTAATGCTATGGGACCACACTTAGAGAATCAATGTCTTAGATCTGTAAAAGATTTGCTCAAATATGAAAGGTGATCAGATGAATTGATTGTCCATGGAGCCCACCAAAAGTTTCTGAACTAACGCTCAGCACCACAAAAAAAGTTTATGAACTAGCTGTGTTGCATAGAGATACAAATATTGAGAGAAATTTTATCAGTCTTGTGTCAGTGAAAAAGTTTATATCCACTTTTTCAGTAAGCATAATTATACATTTGAAAAACAAATTACATACATGCTTATGTAACCTGTGTTTTAAAATGATGCAACTTAGCAAGAACAACAGTAATTGGCATCAAACAGGAGCACTTTACTTCAAAACTGGTGCTTTTGAAAGTATCTGTAACAACTTTACAATTGGAAGTATAATTTTGAGGTATATTTGAAGCAATATTTCTATATTTCTCACCTGTCTAAATTTGAAGTTCATTTTTTCCTTCAAAAATGTCTTCATTGAGTCACTGAAAGTCAAATAGCTTCTTCTGAAAGTTCAACTTTGAGAGATGGTAATTTGAAACCTGATTAATACATCTTCATGATGCACGAAATGGGTCATAAATCCTTTTAGCTCTGAGAATTCCACCATCTAGTTATAGAGATTTGGCACTGTTTACTGTATTTTATCACATTGTCCAGTAGGCGAAAGAAGTTATTTTGGATATGTTTCAAGGAAAAAATGAAATACAACTTTATTTCTGAATATCTTGCTTTATAATGGTCTGAAAATCTCTTCTTGTTTCTTTACTAGAAAACATGGAAAAGTAATCTTTTCTCCAGTGATATTTAAATCTCATAACTGTATCTCAGTGTTATTTTTGTTTCCTAACATAATTATAGTAAAAACTCAAAAAGGACAATCTTAATGACTTTTCAGAGTATAAACATAAATATAAACTGCATGAAATTTTATCAAAGGTAATAACTCAACTTAGGTGACAATATGTTCAGATTCCTTTTATCACATCTGACACTATGGGAGCACAGCAAAGCCAAAAACATAACTATTTCTTCTGCCAAGAATTTGGATGTAAAATGTGAGAAAATGTATGTATATAGAATAGAAGAAATAGAGTTTTAAAATCCAGGGAAATAGCAATTCAATTAATGTAAGTCATTTATAAAATTTCAGTAATTATTATGTATATTTCTGTGTACTCTGTAGCTTTTTTTTTTTTTGCTTTATGTATCCAAAGAAAAGACATTATGGTACATTTTCTACTGTTGTCAGGACTATTCAGGGGAGACCTTCCCTATGAATACAAATTAAATTTATCCCATAATCTAACTTGAGTTTAAAATTATTGAAACGAATTTGATTTATGAAATAAAAAATGATAGTAGAAACAATTCAGCACCTACGTAACATGTTATATTATGTTGTTGTTGTTTTTGTTAGGTGCCATTGAGTCGAGTCTGACTCATAGCGAACCTCATAGGGTTTTCACTGGCTGACTGTTTCCGGATTGCCCTGGGAGTGGGTTGCCACTTCCTTCTCCCATTTTGCGGTGCTAGGAACTGAACGCAGGACCTCAGAGACTGCAGGACAGTGCTCTACCAACTGAGCTAAATCCTAGCCCTGTTATATTATATATACAATGAAATGCAAGTGTTTAATACATATTCATTTCTATGGCATCAAGGTTGTACCAGTATTAAAAGGACAAAAGAAAACTGAAGAAAGTGAACAACGAGCCACAAATAAATTTGAAACTTAGTGACAGAAAAGACTTCACAGATCTAGCCTAAACTCCATTTTATAGACAGGAAATTTCAAATCTAGAGACTAATTTTTGCAGTAGATGGTTTGTGATTAGTCATCATTAAGATCATAAATGTAGTGACAAAACAGTCTAGAATAAAAATATTTCTACTAAATATTCTAAAGGAATGTCAAGTTAAGATAATATGGTAAGTCTCATTAATATTTTCTTCTCATATTTGACCACAGATTCTTTCTGTTCCTTTTTGCATAACATTCACTACACAAGTTATTTCCTTTTCTTTCTTTCTCATCCATGTTCCTCATGTAAGAAAGGATAATTACTTGAACAAGGAATGACAAGATTGGAGGCACTTATATTATGAAATGAGAAGGGCAGAAGATAGTGCTTTAGGGGATATGGACTGGGAGGGGAGTAGCGGGAATGAAGTGTGACACTAATGGATTTATCGATCAAGTTAATCCATAAGAGATCAGCAGTCAGCCACTTCCCTCAAGGAGGCATCTCAAAAAGCTTTTGCCCTTTAACATATTGTGCACCTCATCTGTGTGTTTGTGTGCATGTTGGTACTTTATTGTTTCCCTCAACATGCAAAATCATGTATTCCTTAGAACTGTCAAATCACTTGGGATCACATAGCATAGAATTGAACATAGAGTGGAGATTTTTATAAATTACATATCGATTGGTTGACAAAACTTTATGTACATGTTTTATATTTTCAGATTTGAAATTATGGATTTACCTTAAGTACTTATCTGAAGAAAGAAAAGCTATTTCATTTATTCAACAAACACTGAGTGCCTTTTATGTGCCCAGCAAGTCTTAGGTTACACTCTGGAGTTGCAAAGATTTCACTGTCTCTGCTATACCCTCCACCACCATCATTAACACGGATGATATTGCTGCTACTGATGATGATAATAAAATGAGGATAATGATTTCTAACATTTGTTAGTACTTACTTTCTCCCAGACATTACTCTGTGTGCTAGTCATACAATCCTTAGAACAAATGAAATAAGTAACTATTATTATTTTCTTCATTTCATAATTGAGAAAACTAGAACATTTTATAGAAATTATGCTACTAAGATCTAATGCATCTAGAGTTAGGTGAGTCTATCTCCAGAACCACTTTGGGTAGAAACATTTTTCTTTTCTTTTCTTTTCTTTTCTTTTCTTTCTTTCTTTCTTTCTTTCTTTTTATTCTTCTTCTTTTTTTTTTTTTTTTTTTTTTTTTTTTTTTT